>CANNZV010002808.1:8100-91893 GCA_947561585.1 Caprella mutica
GTGATGCTCAGGGACATCAGGTCCTTCTCCAAACCCTTCAAAAGTCAGGGCTTTGACTCCTCCACGGGTATCCTGATGCCCCTCTTCGACCCGGACACCAACATGCTCTTCCTGGCCGGCAAGGCGGACGTTAGCATCATGTACTGGGAGGTGACTGACAAGGAGCCTTTCCTCACTGAGGGCCTGAAGCACAATGGCAGCATTCAGACCAAAGGGGCCTGTCTGGTGCCCAAGAGAGGTCTGGATGTCATGAATGGGGAGGTCAATAGGTTACTGCAACTGACATCCAATGCCCTCATTCCCATTGCCTACCAAGTACCTAGAAAAGTGAGTATTTACCTACTTAGATTTATTTCGAAGTCTACCTGCTATCCTATCTTTCATGCTTTTTTGTGTTCATTTTTTTTTTCAAAATAATCATGAATCTACAAACAAAAAATAAGTTTGGTTAAACAATTTTTATCTTAAATTTAAAACCAGCTTTCTAATTAGCTTCGATCTTATATTTCATTTTTTAATTTTCCACCATTAGTTATCACTGTAGTAGCTACATTGAAATCAGCTGATATTAATTTTCTATCCTTTTCCAGACGTACCGCGAGTTCCATGCTGACCTTTACCCCGACACTAGAAGCACCCTCAACCCCCAGCCTGTGGGGGACTGGGTGAGTGGGGGTAACAAACTACCCAGCAAGGTGTCCCTGGACCCCTCCAAGAGGAATGGGAGTCTGCAGGTGCACAGGGGTCCCCTCAGTCAGAGGGAGGAGATGGATGGGGGACTGCCCCCCACTGAAGGTAAGCTAAGGATTACCTGAAAATATTTAGCTAAATTATTCTCAATAGCTATCAATTAATGCTTTGCATAAATTTCTTGTATGCAAGCTTAGAGCTATCGGACAGTTCCCCATTTCGATCATGTAAGATCGAGGATGTGGAATTGTCCGATAACTAGAAATTTGCACTAATTTATTCCAGATGCTTTGTCATCTAGTGCCTTAAATTGTTTATAATTTCCCCTGAAAATTTGGTAGAAATTTGAACATGACATTGCAAGGAGAAAAAATTCAAAGATTATGTTATGTACTCACTATGTTTTCTTCAGGTACCAATGGCACCCACTCCAATGGCAACAGTACACCTGTACCTGCTCCCCGGTCCCGCAACTCTTCCAATGGTACCGAGAGTCCTCTCAAGGAGACCAAACCCGTGACTCTGTCAAAACCAACCGTTGCTGTCAAGGTGAGTACTGATATTAAATTGTACCTGTGTGATTAATAATAACCTTAATTGCTTTTAATGGTTTTTTTAATAAGCCGAAAAAAATTATTATGGAAGAAATTATTTTCATTATTTATTTTTAATATGCAGAAAATTATTTATTATAGGAGAAATTATTTACATTATTTCATTTTGTAAATTCCTATCAAGTAAAAATGGTATATTTCTAAATCTGGACTTGCAAGAACGAGTTCAAACATAGATAGTTTGCTATATGCTGTAATTAATAGCCTACATGCTGAGCTGTTTCTAAAAGTAGCTAAATCTTATTCTCTTAAAAAAAGATCTTTTTTTATTCTTTACTCATTTTAATGAAAGAAAAAGAACGGATCTTTTCTGTTTGCTGGGCGCATTTGAAAGAATGCCAATATAATTATATCCTGAATACGCGTTGTTATTTAATGACCTCTGCTTTATGAGAACACCTTTCCTTCATTTGGAATTACATATTTGTAAACAATTAATAACTATCTAATAACCATTAGATTATTATTATATGATGAATGCCATATAATGTATGGTTATCAAATGTATTTCATTTTCAAATGCGCCCACCCAGTAAACAGAAAATTGTTATAATGAATATTCTATTTTCATATGCGCCCAAAAAAACAGAAACTTTTCTGAATAAATAATTTATTTTTTAAAAGTCAGTAACTATGATACACTATTATTATTTTATTTCCATTATTTTCAAATGCGCCCAACAAACAGAAAAGATCCAAAAAAACTAATCTAACCATGGTTGTTTTACTGCTATAGCTACTAATAACTAATCTAACCATGGTTGTTTTACTGCTATAGCTACTTATAACTAATCTAACCATGGTTGTTTTACTGCTGTAGCTACTTATAACTAATCTAACCATGGTTGTTTTACTGCTATAGCTACTTATAACTAATCTAACCATGGTTGTTTTACTGCTATAGCTACTTATAACTAATCTAACCATGGTTGTTTTACTGCTATAGCTACTTATAACTAATCTAACCATGGTTGTTTTACTGCTATAGCTACTTATAACTAATCTAACCATGGTTGTTTTACTGCTGTAGCTACTTATAACTAATCTAACCATGGTTGTTTTACTGCTATAGCTACTTATAACTAATCTAACCATGGTTGTTTTACTGCTATAGCTACTTATAACTAATCTAACCATGGTTGTTTTACTGCTGTAGCTACTTATAACTAATCTAACCATGGTTGTTTTACTGCTATAGCTACTTATAACTAATCTAACCATGGTTGTTTTACTGCTGTAGCTACTTATAACTAATCTAACCATGGTTGCTTTACTGTTTCATTAAATCTTCATAAGTGACGACTAACAATCAATTCTGTGTTAAAATTATCATTAGCTACTACAAATCTTCATCTGTTCTGTGGATTATTAAAATAATGTACAATTAGTCTTTTTATTCCATAATATTAAAATCTTCTGTCTCTTATCAACCCAATTTGGAGAATATCTTTAACTTACAGGACACTCTCAGTACTCGAAAAGTTGGGTTTAACATGTGGCACTAAAGAAAATTTAAATGACAGATTAGTCCTTGAATTAATGTTAACAACTTTGAGAGTACTGCAACGTTCCACCATTTGTCTTCTAGGGTGAGTTCTTAATTATCGGTCAGGTACACATCTTCGGACACGTTGGAAAAAATATATATTAATAATTATTTGATTATTATTGATAATTACCTGCGGGTATCATTTTTATTGATCTGGAAACATTTTTTAATTGGTATCCATGATACCTGCATTTATCTTGGATGCCTACAAATTAATTAAAAATGAAGTAATTTTTTTTCCCCATGTCTGATGATGTGGGCCTGACCGACAATAAAGAACTTACCCTACTATAATTCACATTCCCCCACTAACTCCCCTGGTGGTTCCTCCAGCCTAATCTGATGGCTCCAAAGCCTGCTGCTCGTTCCTCCCTGACGCAGAGTAACAAGGAGAAATGCTATAACCAAATAAACGCCAACGACGGGCCTGAAACTCTCGCGCAGATGAGAGCCAGTCTCAGGCACAATGAGGAGGTTAGGCCTCAGTCAATAAAGGGCCGTACACACGTAGGGTTTTTTAAGTCTTTCCACCAGACTTTTTTCTAAGCTCCTCCTACCTTTTCCAGGAGAATATAAGAAAAAACTATATAATTAATATTTATTTCAGTTGGTATCCATGATACCTGCAGGTATACCAACTAAAATAAATAATTAGTAGGAGGAGCTTAGCAAAAGTCTGGTGGAAAGACTTAAAAAACACTACATGTGTACGGCCATTAATGTCTCATGTCCTTTCTTTGAATTATTTTCCCGTTAAAGACAAAGCCTGAGCTCTTTGAGTTATTGAGCAGTTCCACATCTTCGAGTATATGAGAAAAAATATCTAACTTTTTAACTCGTTATTTTAATAGATATCCATGATACCTGCAGGTATAATGAATAACAATTAAGATAATGAGTTAAAATTGAATAAATTTTCTATGATCGAAAATGTGGAACTATTTGTTAACTGGAAACGTATCCCTATATGTCTTATGCGTGCATTATCTTATGTTTCATAATTTAGTGCATCCCACATTTTAATTTTTTTATGTTTATTTTTTAGATTTGCATGTTGTGTTTGTAAACAATGTTTGAAGATTGTTTTTTGTAAAATAATATTTGTGTTTGCTTTGCTTGATATTTTTGTTTATCATTTTGTTATCACAGTTTGGCAGCTCTGCTCTACTTTAGCTATATATGTCAACGTGTTCAGTATCTTCATTATTTTAGGTCTTCATTATTTATTTTGTGTATTTCTCACTTTCTCTAATCAGCACATCTTTGTTACATTTTTTTATGTTGCTGTTTTATCTTTCATTCGTTTTTTCTGATTTTTCATCAAATGATTTTTTTTTTACCATTTTCTCTATCCACTTTTTCTTTTATCAATTAGTTCTCTATTTCCTCGACTAATTTTATATTTTTCCTCCAGTCTGACGACATTATGAAGTCACTCGACAACGAGAGTAGAGACGAGACCGACAAACACTTTGACGACAACTCAAAACTATCGTCACTGAGAGCTCAGTTTGAAGGACTTGGTGAGTTTTTTGTAAATTTGAAATTTCTCCTTTGTATAAAATAAATGTTGTGAAGAGCAATTAAATCCTAAATTTCTACTCTAATTGTAAGGGACTTTGGTTTGATAAAAAATAATGAAAAAGAAATCTAGGGCTAGTTATCAAAGACTCTCTCGTATAAATGACAACTTAGTTGTATATTTTTAACCCGAACACAGTTGCTCAATTTTAACTTTGCTGATGTGCCACATCCAAAGATTACTATCCCAAAATAAGGCCAGCCTCCTTGTATGGGTTAAGAAAGATTAGTAAATCAGAAAATTTTTTATCAATGTTCTAATTCTCCCCAGGTTCCAACTCAGATGAAAAATACAATGACGACGGAGCCAACGATTCCAACAGAATGTTCAGCTCCAAATTCTCCAACAAACCATCAGAGGTTCAAACTCCAGGAGGTACGGTCCTTCAAACGGTCTCTGCAGCCACTCCCGGTTCACCCGGGGTTCAAAAGCGCCACACCACAACCAGGACACGGTCCTTCCGCCGTATCTGCAAGTTCAGACACCTGAAGGGCACACCAGGGCACCGCAGCACCCAAATGGATAACCTGAGAGATCTGAGCCGAACCACTCCAGGAGAAAGTGACGGTATAACCTGCAACAGTCAGTATGTGGTGCTGCCCCTAACCGGTGCAGGAGGCAGAGTGTCGGTTATGAGCCACAAGAAGGGCGGCAGGCTTCCTGACGGTGTCATTCCAGCTTTCCTCTGCGGTGCATCCGTTCTTGACTTCACTTTTGATCCGTTTGATGAGAGTAAACTCTACACAGCTTGTGATGATGGTGAGAAATTTTTTTATGTTTATTGTAGTATCTTACTCTTGCTTGGAAAATTTAACTAGTTATAGGGTAGGTTATGAATTATTGGTCAGTTTCACAACTTCGGTAGCTAGTTAATATAGCTAAGAGAAAACTATATAATAACTATTCAATTTTTGTTTCTATTGACATCCATGATACCTACAGGTATCATATCATGGATGCCAAGAAAACTAATTAAATATTCATTATTCATACTTATTCTAGTATGACCAAAGCTGTGAAACTGACCAATAATTCGGAACTTAGCCTTCATTGTGGATCTTCAGTCTTCACAACCTAACCTGATTTTTTTTTTCTAGGTAAAATCCTAGAATGGCACATTCCTGAAGGCGGTCTCAAGAGACCGTGCAATGAACCATCAGCGGTGTACTGTGACGGTGCAGACAAAGTCACTTCACTAAAATGCCACCCTATGGCATCCGGTCTGATGGCTGCCGTTGGTGGTGACTTTATAGTTAGAATCTGGGACCTGAATGCCAATACAGTGGCTAACTACCTTGACCCTCACCCTGACCAGATCTTCTGTGTCAGTTGGTCACCCTGCGGCATTTACCTTGCCACACTGTGTCGTGACGGCAATGTCAGGGTGTATGATCCCCGTAAGAGTGGTGGACCATGCAGGGAAGGACCTGGTCCACAGGGGGTTAGAGGAGGAAGGGTCCTGTGGGCTCTAGATGGAACCTTTTTGGTGACCACAGGTTCCAGCAAGACATCAGAGCGTCAGGTCAGTGTCTACAAATCATTAGACCTGAAGGCTCCAGTCACCACCGTATCTCTTGACCATTCCCCTGCCATCCTCATGCCAAACTACGACCCTGACTCCAACACCCTCTTCGTGACAGCAAAGGGAGAGAGCACCATCCACTGCTATGAGGTTGGGGCGGATTCCCCACATCTCTTCCCTCTGTCCCACCACAAGGCCTCCTCTGTTCACCAAGGCCTGACTTTTCTACCCAAACACACCTGTGATGTCAGAGCTGTTGAGTTTGCCAAGAGTTTGCGTCTGACTAAGAGCACTTTGGAGCCTCTGTCCTTCACTGTGCCTAGGATCAGGACCACCCTCTTCCAGGACGATATATTCCCCCCAACTGCCGTGCGGTGGATCCCATCACTAGAGGCTGGTGATTGGCTGTCTGGGGTGAATGCAAAGCCACACTACGTGTCACTCCAACCAAACGACATGATGAGCCTGTCTGATGCCAGGGGGGACAGCCCCCCCTCTGAAGGCAGTGGCACCCCCAGGGAGCAGCAGACACCCAACACGCCCCCCATCACCTCCTTCGCCAGGAACCTTCCTGAAGAAGTGAAGGAGACTCAGAATAAGCTGGAGCAGTCCATGAGTCAGCAGATAGAGGATGCGAGTCAGGGGCCATTGGCTCAGGACATGGCGGAGGGGGTGGAAGAGAGTGAGTGGGGGGAGGAAGTCTAAAGTGGTGGAGGAGGTTCAAAGTGAGGGGAAGAGGAGTCAGAAGACTAAAGTGACGAGGGGAGAAGATCTGAAGTAGGGGAAAGAAGTCTAAATTGAGTGTGAGGGAGGAGCTTTAAAGTGGCGGGAGGAGCTTTAAAGTGACGGGAGGAGCTTCAAAGTGGGGGGAGGAGGTGTAAGTACTACATGCTACTTCCTCCCTTATAATCAGTTAGAACATTAATGACGTATTTACAGGGCATAATATTGCATGAGAATTATAGACTAGTTCTTACCCATGACACAAAGTCAGTCAGTATGTTTTCATTTCTTTTATTTTACTTAACTAGGGAGAGTAGCGTGGCATGGTGTGTATATAATCCCTCTCTATTTATCTAGTCCTTTTATCTCTTATTATTTAAAATTGATATGTATATTTTGACTTTGTTATTATCGGTTATTTCTCTTCTACGAATTCATTTCTCTCACGAACATTCTTATTAGATTTATTCAATTTTTGATGCCATATTTTCGTATACCTGAAAAAAGTGTAAGATTTTACCTACAAAATGAAAGCCAATCCTGCCAGGTGAGTTGCCAACTACTCTATTAATATTTTTCAAGGATGGGGTAAGTTACGAGTTATCGGACTGTTCCACATTTTCGATCATAGCTATCAGAAAAAATTATAATTTAACATTTTGACTGAGTAACATTGGTATCCATGATACCTGAAAGTATCATGGATACCAATCAAAAATATTATCGAAAATGTGGAACTGTCCGGTAACTCGTAACTTACCCCAATTACCACAGCAAGATATAGTGATTACTTTAGTATTTTCTATAATACTTCAGAAATAGATGTGTACAAATATTAAATAAACCTGCGTTATACAATGCCTTTAAGTTGCTGCACCTTTGCTTCTATTTAACTATAATTTAATATATATATTATATATTTATTCTGAATCTGCACAATTAGTTTTAAGTTGATTATTTAATGTTGGAACTGGATGTGACCCTTTAATCCTATGACATTAGTACAGATATGCTGATGTTTTTAACAAATTCTGACATGTTTTTAACGAGTTAAAGCATGTTTTGAAAAAAATTAATGAGTTAAAGACATGTTTTTAAGAAAATCTAACATGTTTTTTCATGAGTTAAAACATGTTTTTAGCAAATTTTACATGTTCTTCAAAATTTCTCAGCTAAAATTGATGTACTTTCTGATCATTCTTACATCAGAGTTCAAATTGCAAATAAAGTCATTCCAATTTTATTCCATAATGTATTGCAAACTCCAATTCCTCCTGCAATTCCAGTTTTAGCCTATTACTTATTTTTAATGAATTTATATTTACATTCTATTATTTTTATAGTTTTTTGTTTGGGTGATTGTCTACCAAAGTTGCACTGTGATAGAGTGGATGGGGTACATCATTCTGGGGTACGTTACGAGTCATTGAACGGTGCCATATTTTCGGTCATTAAAGAAATTTCTACACAGTTTTACATTTAAACTGCTTGTTTTGATTAAAATGATGGTATTTGATGTTAAATTGTATTTTTTTATATGATCGAAAATTTGGAACTGTTCGATAACTTGGAATTAACCCTGCATATTATTCCTTAGTTTTTGGGTTGAAAATTTAAGTTAGAAAATAATTTGATTATGAATTTTTAAGTTATCATCAAAATAACATGCGTGTGATTTCAACCATCAAATAACATGCGTGTGATTTCAACCATCAAATAACATGCGTGTGATTTTAACCATCAAAATAACATGCGTGTGATTTTAACCATCAAAATAACATGCGTGTGATTTTAACCATCAAATAACATGCTCAATCACATTTCAGTTTCAAAGAGTGTGCCATTTTGAAGCATTTTCTGTTGTGCAATATTTTCGTCAGTTTTGTTATATAATTTTTTGTGGGAAATTTTAGTTGTATCAATTTTTTTTTTTTAAATATATATAATATATGTATAGCTCAATTTGAAATGTTTTTTCAATGAAATTAAGCAACTTATCTGTACATGCAGCCAATATTTTCGGTAGGGTTTGCTCTGAGACAGTCTCTGTACTCCTTCTTCTTTTGTTTTTACCTTCTAGCTCAGCAAGGAGTTGCTGGTTCTCCCTAGGCTAAGTTACGAGTTATTGGACAGTTCCGATCATATGAAGAAATTCGAATTATCGCTAGTTATTCAAAATTAAACTACATCGTATTTTCTTACGTGTCCGAAAATGGGGTACTGACCGATAATTAAGAACTTACCCTAGTGAAAAAATTCTTTTCTCTAATCGATAACCCGCAAGTGTCCGACAACTCGTACGTTAGCCTAGTGGCTAATATTGATATCAGTAGAGACTAGGTTAGGTTTAGACCTAGACTAGCTAACCTTAGCTTAATTCTATTTTTGTATTGCATAATATTAATGGGCATTCTTTTCGCTAATCTGTCGTCTGCTTACCTAGTGTTACTTTTTCTAAGAAAATATTAAATTCCTACTACGGTCAATTGATGTGAATTAAATACTCCTGAAATTTCATTAGTTATTAAAAATTGAATTATATCATTCAGGGTAAATTCTGAATTATCGGTCAGTTCCACATCTTCGGTCATAAATTTAATATAATAATTTCACTAGGATTGGTTGAGTTAAAAACAACCAACCCTGGTTGTTATTTTTGATCCTAGTGAAATTATATTTTATATGACCGAAGATGTGGACTGACCAATAATCAGAGCTTACCCTACCTAATGAACAAAACTAATACTAGTGAGTTCATTAACTATTGAAATTTTAATCTGGTATTTAATTCCCATGTTAATTGCTACTTGTCGCTTTTCTTTTATTAGAGTTAAGTTGCACTGGAAACCATTTGGTCAAATCGGACAATAAGGATCTAGCTCCTAATTCTGCTCTAGCTTTATTAATATTTCTATCTTTTCTACTGAGAATAATAGCGTTTAAAATTAATCTAAGACTAGTGTTACCATGGATTAATTGTACTTAAGCTCTTCTCCACTTCAGTATTCCTGTTTTTTCTAATGCATTTTTGGCAGTACATTTGTATCCACAGTTAGAGTTGTTATTGAATTTCCTTTGGTAGCTAATAAAAGAGAAGTCACTTATACATTTTATTCAATAATATTGATATATGTACATTAAATAGGCCATTAACTAATTTCACTCAAAAATGAAAATTAGTTTAGAAGGTCGCATTGCTTGAACATTCATTCATAGTAATACCACTGGAAAATATATATGTATAACTAAATAATGTTATACACTGTTATACACTAGCACATAAATTAAAATCTTTTGCTGTAGCTGAGTTAGGTCAGGAGTAGTACAACTTCAAACTGTTTAGATAAAATAAAACTTCAGAAAAGGTGAAGAAAAACTGATGGAAGTTGTGAAAAATAGTTACAAGGAAAGAAAACAAACGTACAGAATGCTTCTATCACCTGCAACTAACTTGTCTATTTCAATCAGACCATTCGAATACAAAAGACTAATAGCAAAGAGTTATCAGGACCTAGGATGGAGAGTTGCACCTACATAAACATAACAAATATCATTTTAAACAAACATATGATTTGTATACAGTTTGATGAGAGAGGACTGCTACAAAACAACTCGAGATGTTACAGTAACATTTATCAATTACTCACTTTGTTAGTCAGAAATAAACAAGACTAGCAAAATATGCCCATAACTTTGAAGATGTAGTGGGTAATCGGATGGTGCCACATTTTCTATCGTATAAGAAAAAGTATATAATAAAGGTTAAATAAGAATTACTATATGCTTTTCTTGCAGGATTGGAAATACGGAACCGTTCAATGACTCAGAACTCACCCTAAGTAGCTACCATGAGAAGAATTCAATAAAACAGAAAGATGCAATAAATTGGAATGCATTCAACCGCTTTATTACACCCAAAGATAATTTTCTTAATTTCCTCTCTTCACCTTATCTTTCTCTTCATTTTCCTCTCTGTCAAGATCACTTGTGGATGCAGCCTCTTCATTTTCCTCTTTGTCGAGATCAGCTGCAGAAACTTTTTCCGCATTTTCCGTGCAATCTCTTTCTTTACTTTCTTTTTTTGTGGTGTCTTCGTGTGGAATTTTGTCTTCGGTTGTGTTTTTTCCTGGTGGTTCTGGTTGGTTCGCCAGCATGGCTTCTATGGTTCCGTCTAGGACTGACCGCAGCAAAATGACCTTCTCGTTGAAGTCCAGGGGAATGTTCTTACCTGAAAAAAAAGAATTGGAAGAATGAAGTCAAATTTCCTTGACACTAATCGCTATCAAAGCTAAACTAGGGCAAGTTACGATTTATCGGTCAGTTTCACATATTCAGTCTAGAAAAAACGATATAATAATTATTATTCAATTTTAATTGGTATCCATGATACCTGCAAGTATCATAAGTTACCAACAAAAATTAAATGATAATTATTATTAGCTATATCGTTTCTTCTTATATGACCGAAGATGTTGAACTGACCAATAATTCGTAACTTAACCATAGCCAACGATTTAACATTTTAATATATTAATCTACCAAATAATTTAAACCTGCCTTTTAGTTTAATTTACTCACCCAAAGAGTTTATTCTTAATTGTCTCCCAAATAGAATCAGGTTTGGGTCGCTGGACCTCATCTCCCTTACCTGAATAAATGACGTGGATTACACACTGAGATCACAGCGAACAAAAACTAGTCGAGAGAGTAGCTAGTGCTCTTTTTTTGTCTTACCAGACGTTTATCAAGATTAGGGTTGTGACAATATGCTTTTAAAATCATAGATCTTGAGAACTTCATAGCCATAATGAAATAGTATCGAATACTATACCTACATCTTATTTAGCACGATTCAAAAGAGTTCAAATATCTCCAAGTTTTAGCATCAATGATTTTAAAATCTTAGATCCCAAAAATATTACAGATGGAGAGAATTATAAAGTATTGAATGGTTCTACACCAGCGGTATATAGTATTCGATACCATTTAGTCTGTGATTTTAAAAACATATTGTCACAACCCTAGTCTAGACACTGACTGATATGATAAAATAGACTATAAATGGGAGAGTCACAGTAGGTACTCGTAAAGCGTGTCGCTATACATCAAATAAAAATTTCCTAAGTTAGATTGGTTTCACATGAGGCGTTTCTTCAACGAAAATACAGCATAAAAAACGCCCAATCTAAGTGTACATACAAAACATATACGTTTAATGCTCAATTTTCTTTGCTGTGGCATGAGAAAATCGCCTGTGTGAAAGGGAACTAACATTCACTTTCAGAGTACTGTGACTGTCCCCTCTACTGTATTAAAAAAAACTGTTCTTAGACACTTTAAGTTTAGAATAATTGTTTGGATGAACAAAGAACCAGAAAATGAGTCAAAGACGTGAAAGATTCTAACCAAGACTTACCTCATAGGGTAAGTTCCGAATTATCGGTCAGTTACACATCTTCGGTCATATAAGAAAAAACAATATAAAAATTTCACTAGGATAGGTTGTGTAAAACAACCAACCCGGGTTGGTTGTTTTTCACCTATCCTAGTGAAATAACTTTTTTATATTGTTTTTTCTTATATGACCGAAGATGTGTAACCGACCGATAATTCGGAACTTACCCTCATAGTTGTGTACTCATCTAAACCAGATAGGTTCAGTTTCATATTATCGGACATTTCCACATTTTCGATCATGAAAGAGATAAATTGTATTTTTTTCAAATCTTTATTTTAATTGGTATCCATGATACTTTTGAGTATCGTGGATACCAATTGAAATAAATGTAAAATAATGATTCTAGACTTTTTTTCTTTTATGGTCGAAAATGTGGAACCACCCAATAATTCGGAACTTTCCCTGGATCTACTTTCTCTCTAAGAAGAACAAATAATATTACCTATGTATTGTGAATAGGGTAGCTTGGACACTCACAGTAACCGGAAAGTTGGTGCTGTTGGTCATGAATCAATCCGAGTTTTAGAAATTTATAAGTCAGTACCCACTTTCAGAGTACGGTGAATGTCACCCACATAGCATAAAGTCCGTGCAAGGGTAAGTTCCAAGTTGTCGACTGGTTCCACATATTCGATCGTGTAATATAATGTATAAAATAAAAGTTAAATAAAGATCAAATTTTATTTAAATTTTTTTCTGTTCTTTTTCAAGAATACAATTTTATTTTTTTAATCTTTGTATTTTTTCTCAAGTGATCGAATATGTGGAACCGGTCAACAACTCTGAACTTACCCTAGTCTGATAGAGTCACCATACCTTCTTTAGAGTGAGTCATGCCCTTGATGTGTCCCTTGGTGCTCGTGTCCAGCTCTGCCAGTGCTAGGTAGAGCGCCTTCTCCTTCTCGGAAAGCTTGTTTGGCGTCTGTATCTTGAGGTTGACGATGTGGTCACCGTGACCGTAACTATTTACCCTCTTCATTCCCTTACCGGAGAGGGTAATGCGAGAATGGGAACTAGACCCTGAGGGCACCTGCAGAGAAAAGAATGTGTAAATATTACAACCCAGTAGAGATTAGCTACATAAATAATTTTTAATTAAAATATAGTTTCATCCTTTATTGTTCTTGTGATCACATTTAGCAACTTTAAGTGACTTTAACAATGGGAATACAATAAGTTTTTGTCAACCAAATTTCATTTGTAGCTATCAGCAAAATTAGACTAAAATAGTACCAATATTATATAGCTAGCATATAATTAAATATTTGTGCAAATATTATGTTATATCACAAATACGTGATATAATTTCATATCACATATCAAATTATGTGTTTAATAAAATCAAGAAATAATTTCAAATCTCATGTAGAAAACCAGTAATTTCAAAAACATGCTCAAACTTGTTATAACATGCTCAAACTTGTTATAACATGCTCGATCGTGTTAAAATGCTCAAGCTCTTTATAAACATGTTGAGTTACAAAATTCTGCTCAATAATGTTATTTATTAGTTAATTTCCTCCTCACCTCAAGTGTTAGGTCTTCATAAAGGCCCTGTATTCTCACAGAGCCACCCAATATGGCCTGTAGGGGAGAGATAGAAGCATCCGTGTGCACGTCTGTACCTTTCCTGGTGAAGTAGCTGCTGGGGGCGACGTTTATCTTTATGAACACCTCCTTACTGCCGACCTGCATGCGCAGAGTCTGGCCGTTATCGATACCTGCATGAGATGAGAGATATCACAAGTCCAGGTTAACAATTTAGTAAAGTTATACAAGACTGATTGTTTTTTATAGCAGTAAAAGCTTCTAGAAAAAGAAATGGAGGAAAATAATAACATTTAACATCAGTCTGAAAGAGTAAATAATGTATATCTAATAAATGCAAACGTTCTTTATAAATAGGGCCTAGCTACCTAATTATTGAAATCAACAAAATGCAGTATTTATAACGATATTAGGATGTGGATATTTCAGCTCAATTTACTTCAGAAACTCATATTCCTCTCTTCAGTAGCTAACTAATGCAAATTATTTAGAAAGGTTCATCTAGAAAGATGCACAAATTCCAAACTTTAAAACCATGAAATATCAAGAAACTCACTACATAATTCAGAGGAGATCTATATAAAAACAGAAGGAGGTGGGATTCAAGACTCCAGTAATAAAAAGAGTGAATTGATAAAAAATGTAGCTATAGAGCAGTCATATTTTACAGAATGAAAATCGAATTGCTCTATTATTTGTAAAAGATGAATTTTAAAGAATGAACATCATGGTTCAAATTTGACAGCTCTAACTACTATGACTATAATTCAAACACTAAGAAAAAGAGTGAACCCTGAATTGTCCTCTTTTTAAATCTTTTAATGTGCAACCAACAGACTCATGCCTATTTGCTCACATACCTTAGAGCTACATTATATTTTAGGGTCATGCGTTAATTGACGCACGCCAAAAGACGCTCGTGTGCAGCGGATAATAAAAGACTATTCCAATGAAGACCTACCTGCTGGAATGGGTACAGTGATGTTCTTCCTCTGCACAGACTGTCCTTTGCCTTCACACTCTACACAGGGATGTGGTATGACCATTCGTGAACCTCGGCAGTATCGGCAGGTTTGTCGCATGACAAAGGGGCCGGTTGAGATGGTTTCAGTGCCGGAACCGTTGCAGTAATGGCACCGCGCAGCCTTAGTGCCTGGCATGCACCGTGAACCATTGCATTTGGTACATGTGTCGACAACATTCAGGGACACGTCTTTGCTCATACCTCTGGCAGCCTGACTGAAGGAAATTTTGATGGTAATCTGCAAAAAAGATTGAACATTTATACTAGCTATAGCTACTAAAAAAGTTATTCTAAATTAAAATGATGTTTGGTTTTGAATATTACAAGATATGTAAATATAAGAGAATGAAATTTTGATAGATCATAGAAGCAACTAAATTAACACGTTGACCGCAATTGCTGATCCAGCATGTTTGCTTTACTGGCGATAGGTTTAAACATGTATTAAATCAATTCCAGTTATAGTTACAAATAAACATTTTTTTCATGATCTACCTATATTCATTTAGTTATTTACCTTCTTGTCACATTACACTATTCCTTAAAATTTCTAATATAAACTGATATACATCTAATTAAAGAAATCTATAAATTTTTGATGCGTGTACCATATATGTGCACTTTGCCGGTCGGGAAAGTTCTCCGTGCACATATATGGTACACATCGCAGTCAACGAGTTAAACAACATGAGAATCACACAAGAAGAAACCAAATAACTCGAAGCACTCACTTCTTCGGCAGCTCCATAACCAAAGCCACTCTCCGCAAAGTCCTGCTCCCCCTGACCAAAGTTGTTATTGAAGTCACCAAAGATTTTCCTGAAGAGTTCCTCGGGATCTACAGTTTGCTGGTAACCGAAACCTCCCGACTGACTGAAGGGGGACGCGCCCCCCTTGAAACCCTGGCCCCCCATTTGAGAGGAGGAGGAGCCAAATGTGTCGTAAGTTTGACGTTTGGTGTCATCTCCTAAAGTCTGGAGAAATAGAGTTTTAACTTTGAATAAATAAATATTTAAAATAAAAAATAATTAATTGATATTATGTGGATTTTATATTAGTTAGTAACTTAGTATTAGACGATGATATTATAAAAATTCAGAATATATCATTTGTATTGTGGATACAAGTTTGATCCATATAATAAGATTTTTCAGTTAAGAAATTATGTTCTATTTTGTTATTTACTCATGAATTTATTAACATCAAAGCAATAACTTTGATTAGAATTTAGGTAAATACCTCATAAGCTTCTGAAGCCTCTGCAAATTTCTTCTGGGCACCAGGATCATCTTTATTGACATCTGGATGATATTTTTTAGCCATTTTGTAGTAAGCTTTTTTGATTTCCTTTTGTGAAGCATTCTTTGGCACTCCAAGAACATCGTAAAAATTTTTGTTTGATAAGGCAGAGGATGTGTGGAAATAGGAAACTGGGGCTACTTTGAACACGTCTGAAATGAAAGAGATTTAGATATCAAATAGTTAGATATGAACTTCCAGAAGTAATGCAGATTGCTAAAATAATCATAAAAAATATAGAAAATTTATCATCTTATCGTAGGTCAAAACTAATTTTTAATAAAATTAATAATGGATATTTTAAAAACATAATAACACACTTTATATTTTATATGAAGTCTGATGTCCTTTTTGGAAGAACTTTGGGTGGTTCACAATCTAAATTCATATTGTGGCACAGCCTACTTAAATTTTTACGCCTCTTATTGCTAGAATATAACTATATTGAACAAGTTTCAAAGTTTTAAACATTATTTGATGATTAAATTCAAAGGCACGTGGTCATTAAAGGGTTAACTATTCATTTGAACATATTTAAAATAACTAGCTTATAATATTAACAAACCTTTCATGGAGTGTTTCAGCTGACTATTTTGTTGTGCATTTCTATGGTTGAGTAGAGTCGAGTAGTTGCAGGTCGAGAGGCGTGATATCGCCAATCTCGTTCTGTGAGACGATTGTAAGAGGGATACACACTTTGAAGAAGACATTGTCACTTGAGGAACCTGAAGAAAGAAATATAATTTAATAGCAAAGATAGAGAGGGGATACTGTCATACTGAACTGTATGGGGATAGAGAGTAATAGCAACTGAATCCACTCTGAATAATGCGTCTCTAGCCCCCACAAAGGTTTGAATTTGAGAGAGTTACTCTCTGACTCTCAGCAAGCAGCAGCAGCAGCAGATTCATAATCTCAGGCAGCTAAATTAATGGTTACATTGAAATTATTTCAAAATTCTGCCGCAGCTAAATTAATGGTAACATATGAATTAATTCAAGATCTCCTGCAGAGATCTAAAATTGGGTACCGATTAGTCACAGTCTCAAAGAGCCTTAGAAAAATGTTCCATATTTTGCAGTTTGACTACTGATGAACTGTACCAGACTGTATTTGGTGCACAAAATCCCACAGACCTTTCCAAAAACCAGAAAAAGCCCACAAACATTTTCAAATAATTTTGATGATCCACCAACATTTTCCCAATTTTTCGACTAAAAATTAATGGTAAGTTGGTAACATAGGAATAAATAGACAAAAATCCACCAGCTTTGCTAAAATAATATTTTAAAGGGGGAATAATTCCACCAACATGTCAGTGGAATTTATCATGAAATTATTTAAATACGTAAAATTGAGATAGAGTCATAAGAGTTACTCACAAAAATTAAATCTCAGACTTTCAGCCGCAGATTCAAAATCTCCCTCAGCAGCTCAGCTAAAATAAAATTAATGGTAACTGGTAAGTTAGTAGCATACCTTGTTACATAGTATATCAGTTAAAGCCAAAAAGGTCAAAACTCAGATATGTCTAATTGGCTTAAAAGTTTGAATTAATTTCTATGCTCACATGTTAATTAACTTAATTTAGGCTTGCAATCTTCAAAATACAAGTCAAATTGGCTTGGCTCAGAGTTTTTGTGAAATTTTGGCTCAAAAATTGGCTTACAATTTTTCAGCCTCTGAAACATGGGACTAGCATAGGTGATACACCAGACTGCAGGAACTGGGATACCGTATATGTATCTAAAAGCCGAGCGGCACACATTAGTACGGTGCACCACTGTACATTCTATTAGATTAGATAGGTAATTTAAATGAATATTATTATATTGATGATAGCTATAGCCTATATGGAGTGAATTTGATAATTGTTGCATCAAATTATATGACTGACAGTACTTGAATCCAATGTTTATAGTACAGTAACTACTCAGTCTGCAAAGTGTGTCAAATCTGTCACCAAGATTTCATATTTCAGCACAATTAGTCTCCAAAATTTTTCAAATTTGTCTCCAAAATGACCAAATTTCTTCAATATGTCTCCAATAATATCATGTAAACTGTAAACATAGGAATTAATTAGAAAATAGTCACCAAGATCTTGTTTTGATGAATTTTCCCTCCAATATAGTCTCCAAAAATCTTAGGCGACATGGACGCGCTTAGCACACACTTTTATTCTTTGATTGAGATGTTTAATTTGGAATAGAAAATAAAATTTATCATAGAAAACTATGATAATTATAATTTCATAGGGTAGCCTAACTATCGTAAACTTTCAGTCTGAGGTCTAAACAAAAACTTATCAGTTAGATGTATCAGGGAGGTGTGTGCAGTACAGTACAGCAATTTAGTGGATACAACAAACTACATAACAGCCATTTATGTTGAGACAATTTAAAGAAAGTACCGTGGTGTTCCGCTCAGCTTTTAGATACTGTTGGGAACTGGTAAACTATTCTCCAAGAAATCCTCCATTTTAGCTTCTGTTCCCAATAAAATACATGTAAATATAGGAGGAAAATGAGGATTTTTCCCACAGAAAATGCTAAAAACCAAGTAAAATTATGGATCATAAATTCTCAAAAAATAACCAAATTTCTCTCCAAAATGATCAAATTATCATAAATTCTCTTCAAAATTACATATAATTGCAGCATGGAGGAAAAATAGATATGTCTGATTTCTCGCCATTTGCAATTGAAGGGCCTAAAAATAACTGCCACAAACTTGCTTTATTACCTGTGTTAAAAATGTCGGAGCTAGTAAAGATAACGGACCAGAAATTAAGCTAGTAAAGATAACGGACCAGAAATTAAGCTAGTAAAGATAACGGACCAGAAATTAAGCTAGTAAAGATAACAGACCAGAAATTAAGCTAGTAAAGATAACGGACCAGAAATTAAGTTAGTAAAGTTAAAAAATATTTGCTTTAACATTTCATAAATATACATATGTTACATATAAATAATAATATTAATAATTATACATTAATTTTGCATATTTTATTACCTAATTGAAAAAAATGATAAACACGAGATCCATTTTGAAGTTGTGAAGAACGACCATGTTTCAGAGGCTGAAAAATTGTAAGTAAATTTTTGAGCTAAAATTTCACAAAAATTTTAAGCCAAGCCAATTTGGTTTATTTTTTGAAGATTTCAAGCTAAAATTAAAATGAGAACATATGAATTAATTCAAAATTTAAAGCCAATTAGACATCTGAGTTTTGACCATTTGAAATCTAAGTCAATTAATTGGCTTTAACTGACATACTCTGTAATATGGAAGAACAAATAGTAAAAAAATGGAAAAAAATTCTGCTTAAATCCTTCAAAGTGGTATCTATGATTCTAAAATTATATTCTTATTCCAATTATTGGTCAAATATTAATAATTTAACCAGGTAAAGTTAGAAGACCAGAAATCAAGGCTGAAGCTAGTTAACATAACAGACCAGAATTTCCAATCTGCAGAATATGGGACATTTTCAACATTTTCTGTGCGAACATTCCTTAATTTCCTTCTATGTTTACATGTATTTTACCGAGAACAAAAGCCAAAATAGGGGATTTCTTGGAGGACAGTTAACCATTTTCTGAAGTCTGGCAGAATTTAACCTAGTAAATTTAACTGACTGTAGTCCTCTGTCCGCTCCAGTCTGTATTTGGTGCACAAAATTTAACTGACTTTTTGAAAAAGCTGAAAAAATCCACCATAAATTTCCAGTAATTTGACTGATCCACAAACATTTTACCCATTTTTCCACCAAAAAAGGCAAAAATTAATGGCAACATAGGAATAAATCCCATCTGCAGGATATGTGACATTTTTAACATTTTCTGTGCGAACAATCCCTAATTTCCTCCTATATTTACATGTATTTTACTGAGAACAGATAGCAAAATAGTAGATTTCTTGAAGAACACTTTACCAGTTCCTGCAGTCTGGGAATAAATAGCTAAAAATCCACCGACTTTGCCAGAATCTCAAAAGTGAAACAATTCCAGACATGTCGGTGGAATTTAGTCAATTTACCACAAAATACAGACTGGAACTGTCCACTCTCTTTTCTTGCTCCAAAATATCCCATATTCTGCAGACTGGGTTATCAGAATTAATTTAAAATCCCCTCAGCAGCTCCGCCTCAGCAAAATTAATGAGATTATGATTTATGAGAACATAGGAAATTACTGCCAGACTGGAAAACATAAATTCTAACAGAGTTACTCCTAAGTCCTAACTTAGTAACTTCATGCATTCCCACCAGACTGCAGGAACTGGTAAAGTGTTCTCCAAGAAATCCTCTATTCTGGCTTCTGTTCTCAGTAAAATACATGTGAATATAGGAGGAAATTAAGGATTGTTCGCACAGAAAATGTTAAAAATGTCCCATGTTCTGCAGACTGGCATTCCCATCGGCATCAGTGATGTTTATCATCACAACAAGCCCAATTGTGAAGCTTAAATGACTTATTTTACATTAGTTTTCACTGCGGAGTTGAAATTTATAAAACAATTTACTGATTTCTGCATTTTTTAGAATTTAGGGTTAAAATGAGTAATTTTGGTTCATTCTAAATTCCTAACAGAGTTACTACTTACTAGTCAATCTGAAATGAGTTATTATTCCACTCTAGGAAATTAGCTAATTCAAGTCTACCTACCTCAGATAGCTATCTCAAATTTCTACAATTAGGCTCAGATTTCTCTCAGAGTCAGAGAGCCACTCAGCAGAGAGTCTTGGAAAAATGTTCCATTTCCATTGTCTGCAGAAGTTAGAACTAACAATTTAACAACTGTCAGTCAAGTGTCAACTAGGTAACAAGGCTATAAAAAACAATGAATAATTCTATAATATTATGATCTAGGTAGTTTAAAGCTCAAATGTCACTAACATATGTCTTGGTTACATAATAAGGCAAGGTACTCATTTGCTATTGTGTTTTAGACTAAAATAAGAATAAAGCTAAATACTTTTTACTAACCGTAACCTTGAGTCTTCTGGATTATCGGATATCGAGGGTCAGAACTTGGGAGAATTCACCAGAATATAATCCTAAATTATCTTAATTCGACAATATTACATTATTTAATTGACAAACTATTGTTTTAAAGTTACAATAGGTAAGAATAAGAACTAATTACTGAGCTCTAGCAGACGCAAAAATACACATGTACATTCTAGAACCGGAGAAAATATTTATGCGAACAATGTTGTTATGAAGACGAAATGTTAAAAAAGTATTAATGTTCATTTAATTGAGTATATGGACAGTAGACTTACCACAATACTGATACTCTACAAAATATGTTGCTAGTAATTAGTTATGTGCTGGAGGATAATACTTCGTCTGAAAAATAGCTAACAACCAGAAAAGGAATATTGTTAAATGCATCTAACTCTTAGTTTCACCGCATCGGCAGATATGGCGCTGCGATCTGTTTATTAACATAACCAGCTGTATTTATACGAAATTGGAAGAATGACTGTATTTTTCATTGAATACGGGTCAATAATTAGGAATATTACCTTACTATAGTACCTAAAGTAAATTTAATTTGATAGACGTTGAGTGAACAAGAACGTGAATAAAAAGGTAGAAACAAAGATGAAAGTTTATACCTACATATATAATGTGCTCTTTCATTTCTACTACTTGTGATTTTTTTTTTTTTTTTTATTAGATTACTTTATTGGATTGGATATTTTTAATTATTCTGTTATTAATTAAAGGAGCAGTAATCCTTCAGATAAACTATTTCGCTCCTGATGACAAATCGATTTAGGGACATTATTTTTTGGAAGAAAAATTATGTCATTCTATTTTCAAAAATTTAATTTAATTAATTCTCGGCTGCAGCGTCATCATCTGATGAATATCTTAGGTACCACAAATGTTAGAGCAGAAATTCACTGCATATTTTAAATTTACTGAACGATTTTTAATGTACCTTGCATGTTTCTACTTTAATCAGCTTTTTCAAGTTAATTCTGCATTTTTCAGCTTACAGATTACCGTGCATTTCTTAGAGTTTACACTTTTACAGTGCATTTTATACGTATGCTCTATGTTTATTTCATTACGCTCTATATTCGTTGTTCACTCCACCATTTCTTGCTAATTATACAATTTTTTCCCTATCTGAAACAAGAAGCAGAATTTCTTTATAGAAGTGAAAATATCTTCAAGAGCTAGTATTGAGTGAGAGGTTTATAGTTTCCTGAAGGGCCGTACACACGCAGGTTTTTTAAGTCTTTCTACCAGACTTTTTTCTAAGCTCCTCCTATACCTTTTCCACGAGAATATAACAAAAAAACTTTATGATTATTATTTATTTCAGTTGGTTTGCATGATACCTGCAGGTATCATGGAATCATGGATACCAACTAAAATAAATAATAATTATATAGTTTTTTCTTATATTTTCGTTGAAAAAGTAGGAGGAGCTTAGCAATAAGTCTGGTGGAAAGACTTAAAAAACCATAGGTGTGTACGGCCCTTTAAGGATTGGACCACCAGCTGAATTTTAATATCATATAAACACTGTGAATAATATATTAAGAGAGTTATATTGATTCTTTATTAGGTACATACACATCTGTAATAGTAATTGAAATTTTGATGACTGAAATATTTTACAATATGTTGCATGGTTGCACATTAATGCATGTACATGTATATATCCTGAATGTAGGCATACTTTAGATTTAATACATTCTGAATTTAATTAATTCCTGTATATATGAGCAATATTTATAAACCAATGGTTAAATAACTTAATATATGATTAGTGTGTTGGTCAGTCTACAACAATTTCTCACTCGTGCACTCAGCTCATTTGATTCCAGGGCCACCTAAAAATTATTATCGCAATACATATATACCTTGGAGTATCAATACAGGGTGGCGCAAAAAAAAAAAAAAAAAAAAACACATTTTAAAACTAGTATATTTTACAAACTATCAAATCTAGAAATTTTCTAAAGATATAGTTTCATTTTTTTACTTTTTCTGCATCTATTGTGGTAATCTGTTAAGAGTTACGATAAAAATTAAACATCCTGCAGCGAATTAAAAATAGGTAAATAAAAAGGGCTTGCGCGAGGACGAAAAACTCAAAAAAGCTCATAATAGGAATAATTTCTTTCCATATGGTAGTAGTAAAAATTAAATCCTACTATTTTTCATTCAATTGACGCTTTTGTTATTGACTCTTTCATTCGATCACGGAAATACATCTTCATCACTAATCACGATATCTTCTACAAAATGTGCATTTCTTTGCAGAAACCATTTTGCAAAATTTAGACGGTGCGGTAAATCAGTTTTAAGAGTTCGAGCCTTACATGCTTCTTGAAAGGATGATGCTTCACATCATGTTTAACAATTCGGTGAAATGTGTCTTAAATTAAATCTAATCCTTACTTTCTGACTGATATTTTTGGGTTCTCAATAAACTGTTCATGAAAAAGATTAATGTTTTCATGTGTTCATTCTTTTCTCCTGCGACATGATCACTTTTTGTTCAAATTTAAACTGGTTTCTTCAGTTTTCAACTTATTAACATTAGTCAATATAGTTTTATTGTTGGTGGAAATCTTCCCAGAAAGCGTTGTTCAAAATGAGGTTGAACCTGTGTAAAGTTTCCAGTGTTTAAAAAAATTGTCACAACAAAAACTCTTTGTTCTTTTGAAAGCTGCATTTTGAGGGTTTCAAATAGGAGATACAAATTAACGGCGAAATGATTTTTATAGAGATATCAATTTTATCTCAAAGATGAACTTTCAAATGGTAATTCATTTTTTTATTTTCTCTTATTTGTTACAAAAAATAGTAGAATTAATTTTTTTACCTGCATATAAAATGAATTATACCTCTTATGACCTTTTTCCGTATATCAAGATAGATTAAGAAAAAGTAAATGAATAAAACTGTGCTTTTAGAAAGTTTATATGTTTGATAGTTTGTAAAATAAACTAGTTTGAAAATGGGTTTCCTTTTTTTTTTGCGCCACCCTGTATAGGTCTTTGTTAACTTCGCAAATTTGCGGAAGGTTATATTTTACCCGGCATCTATTCATACGCTTAACTCAAAAAGAATTCAACCAAATTGCCTAATATTTGGTGGGACGATTGGTCAATGTCCAGGAACCTGCTGGTAGAATTTTAGGAGCGATCCAGTCAACGGTCAAGGTCACTTAAAACTCAAAGTATTCGACCATATTGCATGAAACTTGGTAGAACGATTGGTCAATATCCAGGAACCATTTGGGAGCTATCGGGTCAAGGATCAAGACTTAATAACTTAATAACTAAAAGTATTCAACCAAATTGTCTTAAAGTTCGTGGAACGATTGGTTAACGTTCAGGAAACCTCTGGTAGAATTTGGAAGCGATCCGGTCAAAGGTCAAGGTCTGACTGAATAGGTCAGAGGTCAAGGTCATTTATATTTATCCCCATTGGATAGTCAATGTCATTCACAAGCTATGGCGAAGGTATGCGCTCTACGAGTCTCCGTCATATAGGTAATTCTTTCTTTCTTCGTGTTTTGAACAAAGCATCTACCTCTGCAGTTTGTTAGTATGAAATTGTTCCAAGTAACATCATCTGGATCACTTGAGGGGATCGACCCATCAAATTTAGCAAAAATGACCATTATTTTTATGCTGAAAAATGGTCTTGAGGGTTAAAAAAAATGAGGGTCAAAAATCAAGATTTTTGGGGGGGCCGGTTTCAAAAAGATGTTAGGCAGGTTACTTTTATGTTACAACTTTTTTGAGGGGCTAGAGGTACTACAACCCACCCAATACAGGGCCCCTATAAAGGGGGCAATAGGTGTTTACGTTCTTGGGCTATTATTTACGTTTTGGGCTATTGTTTACTTTTTGGGCTATTGTTTACGTTTTGGGCTATTGTTTACGTTTTGGGCTATTGTTTACGTTTTTGGGCTATTGTTTACTTTTTGGGCTATTGTTTACTTTTTGGGCTATTGTTTACTTTTTGGGCTATTGTTTACGTTTTGGGCTATTGTTTACGTTTTGGGCTATTGTTTACGTTTTGGGCTATTGTTTACGTTTTTGGGCTATTGTTTACTTTTTGGGCTATTGTTTACTTTTTGGGCTATTGTTTACGTTTTTGGGCTATTGTTTACGTTTTGGGCTATTGTTTACGTTTTGGGCTATTGTTTACGTTTTTGGGCTATTGTTTACTTTTTGGGCTATTGTTTACGTTTTGGGCTATTGTTTACTTTTTGGGCTATTGTTTACTTTTTGGGCTATTGTTTACGTTTTGGGCTATTGTTTACGTTTTGGGCTATTGTTTACGTTTTTGGGCTATTGTTTACTTTTTGGGCTATTGTTTACGTTTTGGGCTATTGTTTACTTTTTGGGCTATTGTTTACTTTTTGGGCTATTGTTTACGTTTTGGGCTATTGTTTACGTTTTTGGGCTATTGTTTACTTTTTGGGCTATTGTTTACTTTTTGGGCTATTGTTTACTTTTTGGGCTATTGTTTACGTTTTGGGCTATTGTTTACGTTTTTGGGCTATTGTTTACTTTTTGGGCTATTGTTTACGTTTTGGGCTATTGTTTACGTTTTGGGCTATTGTTTACGTTTTGGGCTATTGTTTACTTTTTGGGCTATTGTTTACGTTTTGGGCTATTGTTTACTTTTTGGGCTATTGTTTACTTTTTGGGCTATTGTTTACGTTTTGGGCTATTGTTTACGTTTTGGGCTATTGTTTACGTTTTTGGGCTATTGTTTACGTTTTGGGCTATTGTTTACGTTTTGGGCTATTGTTTACGTTTTGGGCTATTGTTTACTTTTTGGGCTATTGTTTACGTTTTGGGCTATTGTTTACGTTTTGGGCTATTGTTTACGTTTTTGGGCTATTGTTTACTTTTTGGGCTATTGTTTACGTTTTGGGCTATTGTTTACGTTTTGGGCTATTGTTTACGTTTTGGGCTATTGTTTACTTTTTGGGCTATTGTTTACTTTTTGGGCTATTGTTTACGTTTTGGGCTATTGTTTACTTTTTGGGCTATTGTTTACGTTTTGGGCTATTGTTTACGTTTTGGGCTATTGTTTACGTTTTGGGCTATTGTTTACTTTTTGGGCTATTGTTTACTTTTTGGGCTATTGTTTACTTTTTGGGCTATTGTTTACGTTTTGGGCTATTGTTTACGTTTTGGGCTATTGTTTACGTTTTGGGCTATTGTTTACTTTTTGGGCTATTGTTTACTTTTTGGGCTATTGTTTACGTTTTTGGGCTATTGTTTACTTTTTGGGCTATTGTTTACTTTTTGGGCTATTGTTTACGTTTTGGGCTATTGTTTACGTTTTGGGCTATTGTTTACGTTTTGGGCTATTGTTTACTTTTTGGGCTATTGTTTACGTTTTGGGCTATTGTTTACGTTTTGGGC
Organism: Caprella mutica; assembly: GCA_947561585.1. Classification (NCBI taxonomy): domain Eukaryota; kingdom Metazoa; phylum Arthropoda; class Malacostraca; order Amphipoda; family Caprellidae; genus Caprella; species Caprella mutica. Next base: position 34,539 of record CANNZV010002808.1, read on the forward strand.
TATTGTTTACGTTTTGGGCTATTGTTTACGTTTTGGGCTATTGTTTACTTTTTGGGCTATTGTTTACGTTTTGGGCTATTGTTTACGTTTTGGGCTATTGTTTACGTTTTGGGCTATTGTTTACGTTTTGGGCTATTGTTTACGTTTTGGGCTATTGTTTACTTTTTGGGCTATTGTTTACGTTTTGGGCTATTGTTTACGTTTTGGGCTATTGTTTACTTTTTGGGCTATTGTTTACGTTTTGGGCTATTGTTTACGTTTTGGGCTATTGTTTACGTTTTGGGCTATTGTTTACGTTTTTGGTCGAATATATACTCGTTTTGCCTCTCCTGTGAAATGTGAATCTTCAACCTGAAAATGAATAGAGGTCGATGAGTTTTCACGTTATAAGAAAACCAAACACAGTATTGGAATCTTGAGCGAATTCCAAAAAAATGATAATTTTTTTTTCAATTTGTTCAATCTCTTGCTTTTCATCACGGTTCGAAACCGAAAAATCTAAGTTTTTTTTTTTTTATTATTAGTAAATAGTTATCAAAAATCGCTTTTTTTTCGATACGGGAATGAAAACGGAAAAAGAGCGACTTTAGTTTTGCTAGAAATGTTTCAAGGATTCTAAATCTGTGTTCGTTTTTGTTCTAGCATTTATCCTTCTATTCTTTTCAAATTAACGAAACAAATGGTGTTAATAAAATCCTAATTAAAATATAGAATATCGACAAACTACTGATTAAAGTTATAGGAGTAATGATACACAACAACAATCATACCCTAGGTATAGAGCTGGATTTGTTTCAGATAAAGATATACATTATTGTAAATAATTTTAAAGTGATTAATTAAAATACTTTATATGATTTTTCCTCTTGTATTTTTCCTTTTTCCCCTTCATCGATTACTACAATAGATTCTTTACCGATAAATAATTACCACTAATCGTTAGAGTTGGATTTGTTTGACTCTGAAATTTCTGGAATATTTTGTGAATTAGGCAATGAAGTGAAAAAAGAAACACATTTCAACCAAGATTGTGATGATGTACTATCAGTGAAAAGAGTCACTGTGATGATGTACTATCAGTGAAAAGAGTCACTGTGATGATGTACTATCAGAGAAGAGAGTCACTGTGATGATGTACTATCAGAGTAAAGAGTCACTGTGATGATGTACTATCAGTGAAAAGAGTCACTGTGATGATGTACTATCAGAGAAGAGAGTCACTGTGATGATGTACTATCAGAGTAAAGAGTCACTGTGATGATGTACTATCAGTGAAAAGAGTCACTGTGATGATGTACTATCAGTGAAAAGAGTCACTGTGATGATGTACTATCAGAGAAAAGAGTCACTGTGATGATGTACTATCAGAGAAAAGAGTCACTGTGATGATGTACTATCAGAGTCACTGTGATGATGTACTATCAGAGAAAAGAGTCACTGTGATGATGTACTATCAGAGAAAAGAGTCACTGTGATGATGTACTATCAGATAAAAGAGTCACTGTGATGATGTACTATCAGTGAAAAGAGTCACTGTGATGATGTACTATCAGTGAAAAGAGTCACTGTGATGATGTACTATCAGAGAAAAGAGTCACTGTGATGATGTACTATCAGAGAAAAGAGTCACTGTGATGATGTACTATCAGAGTCACTGTGATGATGTACTATCAGTGAAAAGAGTCACTGTGATGATGTACTATCAGAGTCACTGTGATGATGTACTATCAGTGAAAAGAGTCACTGTGATGATGTACTATCAGTGAAAAGAGTCACTGTGATGATGTACTATCAGTGAAAAGAGTCACTGTGATGATGTACTATCAGAGAAAAGAGTCACTGTGATGATGTACTATCAGTGAAAAGAGTCACTGTGATGATGTGCTATCAGAGAAAGGAGTCACTGTGATGATGTACTATCAGAGAAAAGAGTCACTGTGATGATGTACTATCAGAGAAAAGAGTCACTGTGATGATGTGCTATCAGAGAAAAGAGTCACTGTGATGATGTACTATCAGAGAAAAGAGTCACTGTGATGATGTACTATCAGAGAAAAGAGTCACTGTGATGATGTACTATCAGAGAAAAGAGTCACTGTGATGATGTACTATCAGAGAAAAGAGTCACTGTGATGATGTACTATCAGAGAAAAGAGTCACTGTGATGATGTACTAGCACAGAAAAGAGTCACTGTGATGATGTACTAGCACAGAAAAGAGTCACTGTGATGATGTACATCATTATCTAATTTCAAATCATTTTCAAATTGTCCAAATATTCGTTTTGTTCAGTCGAATAGGAATATTTTCCATCGCTACCTACCCATGAAAGTGTACAATCTTTTCACTGATATTTCACAGTTGGGTGCCTTCATTGGTCTTCAGGTCATTTGTCACAGATTATAACCAGCCTCTTGAAGGCAAAAGGATACTTTGGAGTCTACAGCCCTACAACAAACACCATTGTTGTCAAATAATCACTCTGCTCAAAATCCTAAATGGCGGAAACTTTTTAAAGAGTTGGATTATAAGTCAGAAGGTAACGTGCGCAAGAAACTGACACTGGGAGATATTTGTGACGAATAAAAGAAATAATTCGGGAGTTCTTGAGGTTACAATGGGAATAAATAGGACTCTGATCAATTGGCTACTTTAAATGAAAAGGACAAATGTGTTTAGTCATGGTGTCTGACATGCTAGTACCTACCATCTGTTTTGGCGATTGTTAGAATGGGATAATGCGCGTAATGATGCATCGTGAATTAGAGATATTCAGACTGTATCATCAGATATGTAATGGCAGAGATTGATGCTAATCAATGATCTTACTTACATGTACAATCAATTAGAAATCCTATTATCATTTGAAAATACTGAGGAATTATAATATTTCAACAATAAAAATGGGATGCTTGTTAATTTATTCACTATTTCTTGAATATGCATAATCACTAATAAATATGAATTTTAAATGCAGATATATTTTATATATTAACATGTGTCCAAAATTTTATTCCTTTAATGAAACTAATTTAAGAAATAACTATTAATAAAATAATAATTTTAATAAATGATCCATAATATTTAATTGAAAATTAATTAAACTGATTGATTACTTTTAAATTTTTGACATGAAAATTCATATGGTATTTTTACATTCAACTAAATAAAGTCCATTGATTAAATACCAATAAAGTCAAAAAGAATTTTGACTAAAATATATAATTAATATTGTATATACCTACCTTTTACTTACATGATCGAAAATGTGGAACCGTCCGATAACTCGAAACTTACCCTGGCTATTATCACACATTTTTATATTTCACTTTTAAATCCTTTTATATGGTTTATTAAGTTGTTTTTTAATTATGAAATTTAAAGCAGCATCCGTATATAATGTTCTCATTATAAGAAGTATATAATAATTCTCAATTGTTTACTCATGCTACAATAATTAATAAGTGGTAATTTAGTTTATTCATCATATAATTATATATACAACTGAAGTATGTTGTATTTCAATCAAACGGAAATTAGTATTTTAGTGATTAACATATTTTAAATTAACAAAGAATAGTTTATTATCAATTTTAATTAATTAAATAATTTATTATTAAATTTAGTTAATTATGTAACTAATTATTAAATTAAATTAAATCAATAATTTATTATTAAATTAAATTAATTATGTTACTGTGTTATTAAATTAAATCAAATTTATAATTTATTATTAAATTTAATTATTTAAATAATTTACTTTTAAATTTAATTAATTAAATAATTTACTATTAAATAAAATAAAATAAATAATTCATTATTAAATTTAATTAATTATGTAACTAATTATTAAATTAAATTAAATAAATAATTTATTATTAAATTTAATTATATAAATAATTTACTATTAAATTTAATTATTTAAATAATTTATTATTAAATTAAATTTTTAATTGAATGAATGAAAAATGTAAATAATTTCATTACTTAAAACATAAAACATTGTCAACGAATTCATTTATTTTGAAGGAAAAAATGCAGGTTAGTTTGTTTATTAATAAATTTCATAAATTATTGTTTAATATTAAAGTTTCAACATTATTATCATTAATTATACAAATTTTATCAATTAGGTAATATTACAAAATTGAATATAACATCATTATATATCAATCGTGCCGATAATAAATTAAATAAAGCATAAAGATATAAATACCTATTTAGACATCAACGTCAAAATATATTAAAGTATTAAATATCATAGCGAACATTACCCCTCAAACTCACCTTTTTCTTTTTCCATTGAAAAGAATCCAAAACGTGATGTTTTATACCTACCTCCAGATTAACCAGATATTATTTCGTGGCAAAGCTTTTCGACTAAACCTACTTTATATGACACTCCATACACAATATTCCATTGATATCCGTTAGGTATATATTACCACTTTGGATAATGGTTCAATTGATGGGTTCCCATCGATATATAATCGACAAATATTTATTAGATCCAAGACTTATTTGTTTAGCCAAACACAGATATAAGTGGTTTGGAATCTAATCGACGGAAACTTTTAATTATCTCTCTTTGGTCTGATTGAATGCACCTGAACAGCATGGCCTACTCATTCTAAAATAAGAGATAGCGATGCTTTTTGGGGCAATATTGTCACGATATTGGGGCAATATTGGCAATGTTCTAAATATATTTGAGCAAAATACTGTGTTGGGACAATGTTGTGACAATATTGGAACAAAGTTGCTATGATATTGGGACAATTTTGTAAGTGTTGTGGTAATGTTGGGACAATATTGGGGCAATGTTGTAAAAATATTAGAACAATGTTGTGACAATATTGGGGCAATATTGTCACAACATTGCCCTATAAATAGTGTTCCTATAATCACGTAGATACAGGTCCCTAGTTTCAGTGGGCAGTGTCCACACGTGCTAGAGATATCAAACAAAAGTGTAGAACACTCCAAAAGAGAGTGGAATGCTACCACTCACTCAATCAATGAAGGATCAATATAACCCTTCAGTTTGATTAAAAGGAGGACATCCTACTGTGTCCTTCAATTGGGTCCTTCAGAGCAATTGAATTAAAGCACTTAGTCTCCTTCATGCAAACCAACAAATATTATAACTACTTCTAATTAATTGACATATCTATAAATAAACGATATTGATAGAGAGAGAGAAGATTATGGTGGGGCCATAGAATATTATGGTGGGGCCATAGAAGATTATGGTGGGGACATAGAAGATTATGGTGGGGACATAGAAGATTATGGTGGGGACATAGAATATTATAGTGGGACCATAGAATATTATGGTGGGGACATAGAATATTATGGTGGGGCCATAGAATATTATGGTGGGGCCATAGAATATTATGGTGGGGCCATAGAATATTATGGTGGGGCCATAGAATATTATGGTGGGGCCATAGAAGATTATGGTGGGGTCATAGAAGATTATGGTGGGGATGTACAATATTATGGTAGGGACATAGAATATTATAGTGAGGCCACAGACGATTAAGATGGGATCTCAATCTTCTATGGCCCCACCATAACTTTCTCTCGATAATTTTACCTCTATCTTATTCATCACAAATCATTTTTATTTTAATAAATATAAAACATTATTTTACACATTATTTCAGCTACGTGAATTATAAGGATATTATGGCTAAATAATATGAATGCACCACTCTTTGTTAATGGGCATATCAATGACGACGTCCCATAGAGTTATTTAGACGTGATTGGCCTCTTGAAAACAAAAGAGCGAAAGGAAGCGTGCGTGCGCTCTCACAGATTAACGGATAGAGGTACAGAGGGTGAGGACTCAGTTATTGGACAGTTCCACATTTTCGAACATTTAAGGAGAAATGGGTAATTTGCAATTTTAATTCTTTATTTTAATTGGTAAGAAACGATCGTTATGCAGTTTGCTGTATCCGCTAGTTTGTTATACTGCACACTTCATGATTGTTCAATGACCTGGCTGGGGGGGGGGGGGTTCGGGGGCACCACGCCCTCTGATACATCTTCATAAGTATTATTTATACCTGAGACCGAATTTTCCAAGTCAGAAATTTCCTAGAACCTTTAAAATCGGACGTGAGCCAATCTGAATATTGTCTCTTTAATAAAATAGTATAATTTAAAAAAGATTTGATTGAGCTATTTTGACCTATTGAAACACCCACTGTCCGAGTACTGTGGCGTTCTCCTATAAGAAGAACTGAATTAAAATACGAATATATATATTCCAGTTATCCATCCTCATGTCTGCGTATTCAAGCTAAGACAAAGAATGAACCAAAGGATGGGAGTGGTAGGAACTGAGGATTGGAAGGATGTCCTTGAAATTAGATAATGGAATTGGAATTTACTTTGTATTATAACTCTTAGTTTAATTTTTTTAATTATATGAGCATTTATTAATGCTGTGTAAAGAATATTTAGCATAAGAAACATATTATTTATAATTAAGGAAAAAATCATACAATATATTCTTCTTACATTCAATTCCAATATTTCAGGTATATGTAACTAATAGCATATCCATTCCCATTCCAATTCCCACCCCAATTTAAAGCCTCTAAAGAGATATTTACTCTACAGTTACTACCACCTCTATAGCGCCACTCTCTCCCGTACGAATAGCATTGGTAAGAGTGAGAACAGTGTGTGAGAGTGAGAGTGACTGTCCTTATCTCCTATAAAGTTACCTATAATCTGCTAATTAAACAAAAAGATTCATTGAGCTGATGTACGTACTAGCAGACCAAAAAGTAACCTTTTTACGTACTAGCAGACCAAAAAGTAGCCTTTTTACGTACTAGCAGACCAAAAAGTAGCCTTTTTACGTACTAGCAGACCAAAAAGTAACCTGTGTACATACTAGCAGACCAAAAAGTAACCTTTGTACGTACTGGCAGACCAAAAAGTAACCTTTGTACGTACTAGCAGACCAAAAAGTAGCCTTTGTACGTACTAGCAGACCAAAAAGTAACCTGTGTACATACTAGCAGACCAAAAAGTAACCTTTGTACGTACTGGCAGACCGAAAAGTAACCTTTGTACGTACTAGCGGAGCAAAAAGTAGCATTTGTACGTACTAGCAGACCAAAAAATAACCTTTGTACGTACTAGCGGACCAAAATGTAACCTTTGTACGTACTAGAAGACCAAAAAGAAACCTTTGTACGTACTAGCAGACTAAAAAGTAACCTTTGTACGTACTAGCAGACCAAAAAGTAACCTTTGTAAGTACTAGCAGACCAAAAAGTAACCTTTGTAAGTACTAGCAGACCGAAAAGTAACATTTGTACGTACTGGCAGACCGAAAAGTAACCTTTGTACGTACTAGCAGACTAAAAATTATCCTTTGTACGTACTAGCAGACCAAAAAGTAACCTTTGTACGTACTAGCAGACCAAAAAGAAACATTTGTAAGTACTAGCAGACCAAAAAGTAACCTTTGTACGTACTAGCGGACCAAAAAGTAACCTTTGTAGGTACTAGCAATTAAAAAAGTAAACTATATAGGTACTAGCTGTTAAAATTAAATTATATTTGAAAAATAAACTAACTACTTCATGAAATTTATTCATTCATTCAAAGTTATTATACATTACAAATAAGGAGTTTTCTTCGAAGTAATTAGTAGATTTCAATTAAAATGTTTGAAGACCCTGCATGCAATTAGCTTTACAATAGAAGATACCGTACACACTCCACCATTAGCAACCAGAGATCATTTACCCACTTGAACAACCCTCAACCAAATCAACCCTCACAACCCTCTTAACCCTCGGTTGTAGCTGCGCAACTTACGGTGCACGGGCCCTTACCTGTCAAGCTCATCTACCAGATACATGTCAGCGAGAAGATTAAAGAGCACTGAGCCACTTACTCAATGGAGGGATTACATGGTTTTGGATGGGAAGCACTACCATGATCATAGATGCCTCTACCATGATCATAGATGCCTCTACCATGATCATAGATGCCTCTACCATGATCATAGATGCCTCTACTATGATCATAGATGGAAGGCTTTACCATGATCATAGATGCCTCTACCATGATCATAGATGCCTCTACTATGATCATAGATGCCTCTACCATGATCATAGATGCCTCTACTATGATCATAGATGGAAGGCTTTACCATGATCATAGATGCCTCTACCATGATCATAGATGCCTCTACTATGATCATAGATGGAAGGCTTTACCATGATCATAGATGCCTCTACTATGATCATAGATGCCTCTACCATGATCATAGATGCCTCTACTATGATCATAGATGCCTCTACCATGATCATAGATGCCTCTACTATGATCATAGATGGAAGGCTTTACCATGATCATAGATGCCTCTACCATGATCATAGATGGCTCTACTATGATCATAGATGGAAGGCTTTACCATGATCATAGATGGCTCTACTATGATCATAGATGGAAGGCTTTACCATGATCATAGATGGCTCTACTATGATCATAGATGGAAGGCTTTACCATGATCATAGATGGCTCTACTATGATCATAGATGAGAAGTAATATACTATGATCTTAGATGGGAGATTTTACTATGATTTTAGATGGGAAGTTCTACCATGATCATAGATGATATATTTATTAAAGGTCCTCCCCAGGCTCACATAACCTTATAGAACTAAAGTCTAGGATCATTAATCTGCAAACGGCATTCAATTAGGTTCAGCATATGTATTTCTATTTTTTTTTAAAGTTTTTAATACTCTGTGTGCAACAACAATACGAAACACTAATCTGACGCTGAAGAAAAAGATTGTACACACTTTGTTTTAATTTAAAATAAACAAAAATTGCAGGTTTGACATTCGATCAAGATTATAATTGTTTCCTGAAGTATAAAAACGTTTCTACAATAAGTTTCTCCTCTATACCTACCTGGATGACATTCAAAACAAACGGTGTACATTCGTTTTCTTTGGGAGGAAAATTAGCAAGTCGGAAGTAAAACGACTATCGTAGAGTTTTGATTATAAAAATCTTATAATTATAGAAAATTAAAAATTTGCTACCAAATTTCATGAGGTTTGCAGCGAAATGGTAAGAGAAACATTAGCCTCATTGATTAAAGCAATAAAAAAATTTTACTTGGAGAGAACCTTTAAGTATTGCTCTTATATATTAAAAACATAAATACATCCAAAATGAGAGCTTTAACTATGTTTATGTATGGGAATATCAAAGAAACTATCATAGAATTATAATGAATCAAATGCACTCACAATATTAATGAACCAATATCTTCATTAATATCATGACCATCGTCAGTGTTAAAAAATCTATGATAAATTATATTTTATGATAATGATTCACTAATTATTTTTCAAACTATTTCTTTATTCAATACTATTCATATCTTTTTTACATTAATTAATTTATATAAAACCATTTTTCCAGTAATTATTTTCATGACAGTATTTTCCTATTTGAGACAAAGCATATAAAATTGCAAATCAACTTTACCCATTGTTGTCTTATTGCCAGTAATATATAGCATATAGCAGCTGCTGTCTGGGGTAAATTTCGAGCTATCGGACGGTTCCACATTTTCGATGTTGTAAAAGAAAAATACATGTAAAAGCTTTTGCTTTTAATATTATGTAATTTCTTCCCAATAAGATCGAAAATGTGTAGCTGTTCGATAACTCAGAATTTACCCGATTCATTTCTCTTTAAAGTAACTGAAGTGTTTGTAGTAAAAACCGTAGACTTTATTAACACTAGATATCTATCCTTATAATACCCGTAGTGGTTTTATTTATTTGGTGTCCATTTCTACACTACGGGTATTAAACATGAAGAATGTAACTATGATACGCACGGGAATACATTGACTTGATATTCAAATTGAATATATTTCCATATTTTATTCACTTTTTAAATGTATTTTATCTATAAATTAAATTAGACTATGCAAGAAATTTAATTTTAATTGAATTCATTAAAAAGTAACGTAATAACGGGTAATAAATGGGTGTGATTATGACCCGTTATTTTTAACAGGAAAGTACACTAGACTTTATTTATTCTGAGTTTTGAAGAAAATATGAAAATTTGATTTGTTTCAAAAATCTATTTTAGATATTAGAAATTAATTATTTTATTTGATAATAATGATATCTTTTTAATTATCAATAATAATAGATGAGATTCATATACAATTTCGAAAATAAATATTGAAACTCTATTGTATTTTGATTTTTAGTTTTTTTTAACCTTTTTTAAGAATTTATACTCGTTTTCAGTACATAAAAGTATAGTCAATTTAATGAAGATATTATGTGAATTTTATTTAAATTATATTCATTCTATCAATTTCCTAAAATTATATAAACATTTAAGGTATGTTCTGATTAATCCATCAGTTCCTTACTTTTTATCATGTAAGAAAATAAATAGGTAATTTAATTCGATAAATTATAAATTCCTTGTTATTCGATCGATAATGTGGAACTGTTCGATAATTCGGAACTTACCCTATGTCAGCAAACATGTAGCTGTTATACCAGGCAAGAAGGATTTGCTCCTGGGATATTTATGGAAATATCCCAGGAATACATCCTTAATTTTTCCATGGGATACATCGAGACTCAATTTTAACATTTTTCTTTTAATTAAAAAATAAATGTAAATAAAGAACAAGAAGATATTCAATGATTTATTTTCATACAAATGATTAGTAGGCCCAAAAATTTTAAGTCTAAAAGTTTTAGTTCTAAAAATTTTAGGTCTAAATATTTTAGATCTAAATATTTTAGATCTAAATATTTTAGGTCTAAATATTTTAGGTCTAAATATTGTAGGCCTAAAATATTTCATAATATTATTCACAATATTCTAATATTTTTTTGGTCTAAATATTGGTGCATTTTAAATATTTTAGACTAGAAAGGCAGTGTTAAACTAGATTAGTATAACTTATTACCTAATATAAATATTAGGTTACTATGAGTGACGAATATACAAAGACAATATATAAAATATTATATACAAATATCTAATACTAATATTATACACCTATGTAATATTATACATCTATGTAATATTACTACAATTCATAATTTAAAACTTAAAAAGTGTTGGTTGTTTTATTTACATGTACAAACGCACATTGCCTTTTTCAATATAAAATATTGATTAATAATATAAAAATTGATTAATTATAACTATAAAAAGATACACGAGATTAAATATGAAAGTCATAAACAACATGAAAGTAAACCATTTTTCTTTCAAAGTTTTGTTTTATCAATTATGGTGAATTACGAATTATCGGTCAGTTTCACATCTTCGGTCATATAAGAAAAAACGATATCATAATTGTTATTTTATATCCATGATACCTGCAGGTATCATGGATACCAACAAAAATAAATAACAATTATAATATTGTTTTTCTTGTATGACCGAAGATGTGAAACTGACCGATAATTCGTAATTTACCATAAATGTAAATTTGTAAAAGAAAATACTTTCCAATTTGAAAATCAGATTTAAAAATTTAAAGATTTTCTAACTCTACAGTCAAAATATATGTAACCGTGATGAATTTTTTATAGTTTACTAATTTCACATCAACATAAAGAAACTATACTAACTGTATCGTCTGTTGACATTCTACATATATTATTGATGTTAGTACACGATTACCTATTTAATTAATAATCAAACTATTTCGTGATAGTTTAGTATAAAAAATGAAAGAATAGTTTCAAGGGCCAAAATACAAGTTTTGTTAAATAGATTTAGTTTATACACGAGTTTCATATTTATTTTAACTATGATTTTGATTCACTATACAATACTATACAAAGTTGACAATTATATATTCACCATAAGGCTTTTAAAGGCAAAGTCGTTCCTAACTGTTCTAGCAAAATATATTTCTGGGAAGGAAAAATTGTACCTTAAATTGTTAAACATTTGACATCTCTAAAATTTAATTCTCCGCACATAGTTTAATAGTTAATTTATAAAATCACAAAGTGAAATAAAATTGAATTATAAAGAATAATCATTTCCTTATAATTGATTATTCTGTTCCGAAGATGGACAGAATATTATTCTCCAAAATGAAAACATAAGAAAAAGAACTTTGTGACTTAATAAATAACTGTATACAAGATTATATTTATTTTATTTATAAAATATTAATCTACATTAATATCTTCCTCATTCCTTATCTCTTCATTGTTATCTAATTGTCTCATTTTATCGCCTCTGCTATCTCTTATCAGTTTGCTATCACTTTTCTTATCTAGAGGAGACCAAATGGAGTCCAAAGGGGAGGTCTCAGTCTTGGTTTCTTGGTCTTCTTCTTGGCTCAAGAGTTCGTTCTTGTAGTCCTCCTCATCTCTGTAATGAGTCAAGTGGAGGATATTCTTCTTCTGCATTTCAAACAGGTCTGTCGGTGATCTGTTGTAGTTAGGGGTTAGGTTAGCGGTCGAATTGTGAAGCATTTGAACATAGGCTCCTGTTTGAATCCTTCTCAATTCTTCTTCGGTTAGGTTTCTGTTGAGCAGATTGGCTTTAAAGAAAACGTGTGCTTCGTTTCTTTCAATTCCATGGTGGGTTTCACTGTCTAATTTGGTCCGTTTCGAATAGGATTCTTCCTCACTTAGGCAGTCTGAAGATCTTTTTCCGTATTCGAATTGTGGGGTTGAAATCGCATCATGAGTGGGCACGGATTCCTCTTCTCTTTCAGTTTTCAGATGCGTTTTCTTTTCGAAAGTTTCCTCTTTGTTAGGTTTGGTCGGAGAGCAGGATCTTCGGGAGCTGCAGTGACACTTTTGGCCGTCACCTGATGATGGCCCGCCGCTACCGCCATTTGATGATCCGCTGCCGTCATTTCCCGTAACGGGATCTTCCTTCTTGTGCTTCACACGTCGATTTTGAAACCAAATTTTAACCTGCAAAATGAAAATGAATTACTCTTCAACAGTTACTAAGTTGTATAAATTGTTCTGACTAAAATTTATCTAAGCTTCAAATACATGATTCGAAACATTGAACTTACAAAGGTCGAAGCTCATATATTATCGAGATTTCAGTTCAATTCAATCGGTAACCAAAATTTCTATATTTTTCATAGTCAAAAACTATTCATCAGACACTATTCACAAAGGTGGAATGTTGATTTACTTGAAGGTATTTTAATAAAGTGATTAAGAATAAAAGAATTGAAAATAAATTCAACTTTCAGTCTATAATAATTACTAAATGATTCATGACAAATAATTCATAGAAACGAGTGCAAAAGTTCATTAGTATTATAAAAATAACCTTCTAGAGAATTGTCAAATTGAATTTTCAATAACGAATTTCTTCCCCTTTTATTTATAAATCCTATATGATTTAAAAATCATTGAAAGGGAGAAACAAATAGAATGAAAGGAGTAGGTTTCAAAGATAAAACTGTCGGAGAAAACAAGCGGGTTCCCCTCTTAAATTTCAATCACCCCACACTGTATGTCGCTCGTTTGATTTTTTTCGAGTTATCCACATATATTATAGTTATATTCATTTTTAAACGATGATTTTTTTTTGGTAATAGTGTTTTAAATGTAACTCAAACATTGACCAATAGAGAGGACATAATATAAATATCATATTTTCTAATAATATGAAAGAAATAACATTTGATTCAGTAAAGTTATAATTATTTCTATTTCTATAAACCTTAAGAGTCCTATTAGATGTTTCAAAAAATGATCTAAAAATGTTTTTTGGTTTTCACAATATTGAGAGCGTTTTAAAATGCCTCTCCTGAAAAATAGCTATTTTTGAGTTATGAAAATGTTGTCGCAAACGAGTGATAGCATCGAAACTCCACCCTGCTCCTCTCTAAGGTTGTGACAATATGCTTTTAAAATCATAGGTCTAAAGAACATCACAGACGAAATGAAATGGTATCGAATACTATATACCGCTGGTGCAGAACTATAAAATACTCTTCATTCACTCCGTCTATTATATATTCGGATTCTATGATTTTAAAATCATACCGTCACAACCCTACTCATCTCATCAGGTTCTAACCTATATGCTTTTAAAATCATAGATATTAAGAATATTATAGATGAAATGGTATCGAATACTAAATGCCGCTGATTTAGAACTATAAAATTTTCTTAATTCACTCCGTCTATTATATATTCGGATTCTATGATTTTACAAGCATATTGTCACAACCCTACTCATCTCCTTGTGCCCATTCTATGCTAGCAGATTAAACGCCGCGTTTTCACCGACTATAGATTATGCCTCTTCAATTAATCACAGTTAAATGAATGGAAGGCAGTAGAAAGGCGGCGTTTTTTTTCTGCTACTAAGAATTTACCTAAACTGGGCGTTAAAATCGCTACGTTTTTCCTCTAGTAAAGAATATGCCTTAGGTACACCACTAACCTGTTTCTCCGACAGACAAAGTGCCGTAGCTATCTCTATTCGCCTCAGTCTACTAAGGTACATGTTGATGGAGAACTCCCTCTCCAACTCCAGAAGCTGAGTAGAAGTGAAAGCTGTTCGAATCCTCTTGCTGGAGCCAGGTCTTCGTCTGTTGTGGTGGAGTTCGAATCCTGTGTTGAATCTGCGGAATGAAGAAAAGGATAATGGTTAATGATAATCAATTACTAATGTTTAGCCCTTCTCTGATGCACATTATTACAATGTGTTAAAAAAATGATATAAATTGTACCTAAATGGTCTTCCTTTTCTCAACTGATTTATAGTAAATCGGCATCACAGAATCCAAAAATGTCCTCCGTTGTCGCCGATCAGGTCAAAGCTCTCTATTAAGTTAATACAGGAGAATTGGTTGTAGTTTTTGAAAGTTGTTTCTATCAAATCATGAAAAATAAAACTGAGTATAAATTCTGAATTTAGGCAAAAAAAATTAACTTTCAATATTAATCGAGCATCAAAATAAAATAAATGCAAACGTGCATTTATTTTAAGAAAATTTCCTTCCTTAGCTAGTTATGCAGATGTGTTGGGAAATTAATGCAGTTTCTGGCTTAATTTTCATATTTTTCTAGTTGCATCACATTTTGACACAGCACAAAGTTGTGGTGGTGAGGTTGTACAGCCTAAAGTTTATATTGGGTGGTTTGATTTTATATAATGTATTCGGTAATTGATGCTTAATACATATTAGTGTCTCAAAATTATCATATATGTATACAATATAGGCTGAATTGCGAGTTATAGGACAGTTCCACGAACAAAATATGGTAATTATTTGACTTTTATTTAATTGTTTCATTCATTACTCAAATAATTAATTGTTAATGTAATAATTAATTGTTAATGTTAACAACTAATTCAAGATTATGAAAATTGTTAAGACATATTTAGTAAATTATTTTAATGATATATTATGCGATTTATAGTTTTTTATCTAACGGGACATTCTTTTATATTTCTATATTTTCCAATATCCCAGGCAAGAAGGATTCATACCAATGATATTCTCATAATATCCCAGGAATAAATCCTTCTTGCCTGGGATACAAGTTGTACATAATAAATATTCTTCTATATGTTTCTGTAAATTAATTATATTTATAAATGTTTTATTAAAATTTTTATTTACAAATACGGGCTATAAAAACTATATAAATTATGATAATAAATTGAATAGAAATTCTACCTTATGGAAAATAAAATAGAAAATAACTTCAGTATAGAATATAAAACCTATATTTCTGTACAATTAATAATACTTACAAAATAATATAGATATGGATATTTTTCTTTAAATAATTACAACATGAATATACTCAGGGTCACACTATATCACGAGAATGAAATCGTATAATTATTTCTATTCCAATTATTTATTTCAATATATTAATATAAAATAATTAAACAATATCATCAAATATCTCTCATACGAGTTAAAAAAAATGTATGTTAATTAATATTTAGATGTCATATTGAAGTGTAGGTATTTAAAATAGTTTTCTGCAGAAATTAATGATAAATAATAAACTACGGAAAATATTCTTTAAAATATACTAATATTTACAGTGTACAATTATGCATTATACACTTTTTAACATTTATTATACAAAGCATAATATAATTATACAGTATTTAATAATTTTATAAAGTGCTTAAAAATCATTGTAGTATTTAATATTTATTATAGATTGTTTAATGTTAGTATATAGAGTTTTATAATTATTATTCGGTGCTTACTAAGATTGAACAAGACTTTATATTTTATACAGTGTTTAATAATCATTATAGTATTTAATATTTATTATACAGTTAGTATTTAATATTTATTATACAGTTAGTATTTAATATTTATTATACAGTTAGTATTTAATATTTATTATACAGTTAGGATTAATATTTATTATACAGTTAGTATTTAATATTTATTATACAGTTAGTATTTAATATTTATTATACAGCTAGTATTTATTATTTATTATACAGCTAGGATTAATATTTATTATACAGTTAGTATTTAATATTTATTATACAGCTAATATTTAATATTTATTATACAGTGTTTTCAAATTCTCAAAATCGAATCAATTATAATATTTTGTACAATTCTAATCTTGGAAATATTGAAGATAATTTCAGAAAATGTATATAAGAATTAAGTATATACACATAAAAAATTAATAAACATAATAATTGGATGATGTTAGAATTATTCCAGTTAAAATAAGAATTAAGTTTATCTATTAGTTATTAATTTATTTAATTATCGAAAAATTGAACCGATTTGATTATGGTCTATTTTTAATTATAGTTACTTGATTTAAATAAAAGAAATTAAAATTAAATTGAATATCAAAATATGAAAACTCATTTTAATTCAAGAAAAAACATAATTTAAAATAATTGGAATGATTAAATAATACTAAATTTCTTTATTTGTATTATTGATGTCCGTTATTTTAAACGTATTTCTATTTCAAATCTTACTTTTTTCTGCGGACAGTGGGGGAGAGGGGGCCGGTTGGGGAGATCCACGTAAGGGGGTGGAGGGAGCTTGGTGATGGCGATGCTGTAGCGGGGGCCGATCCACCCCCGGGGACCCAGGTGAAGGTAGGAAGAAAGGGGGATACATCGGCATGGGGACGGGCCGCAGCACCGGATTGGGCTGTGGGCCCAGACCCGATAAGGGTAGAAACGGGGTAAACGACAAACAGTTTTTACAGGAGTAGAGGGATATGGGGTCGGGATGGGTCCCAAGGGGGCACGGGCCCATTAAACTGGAGCCGCTTGTGAAAAGGGATTTATTCACCATTTGCCGGTCGAAGGGGTTTTGCCGGGACGATGGAGGGGATTGGGGAGTGATGAGGGAATCGACCAAAAAAGACCGGGACATGATAACGGGATTTATCATCTGCAAAAAGTCGATTTATCAAAGGCACATAATTGTTCTTTCAAGAAGGCACTCACTCTATTTAAAATTCAATTAATTTGTATTGATAAAGGCACTAGTAAGTTGCAAAGCACGTCATTCGTCCACCCTCACTCTTCACATTATGAATCCTAATTGACGAAATGGCCTAACGAGCGAAGAATTTCCCTCCTACCTATTCAACCAAACCCCGCCCTTATTTCTAATTCGAACCAAGCCCCTCCCTCTTTCGAACTTAGCTCCTCCCTCTTTCGAAGTGTTTGTGAAGTAAACTCAAGAATACCTATTCAACTAAACCCCGCCCTAATTCCTAATTCGAACCGAGCCCCTCCCTTATTCGAACCAAGCCCCGCCCCCAATAACGCGCGAGTGTGTAGTTTGTACATTAATCCCTGATTTGGATGGTTATCATTTTTTAATTTCATTCATTATAGTTACATAATGGCAGTAAATGTATGTTTTTTTTAAGGATTAGGGTACTTGCAGTGAAATAGTTTATGGTAGTTATGAAAGGAAAATAGCAATAAATAAATCTATGTCGCTTTCAATTGATGAGTAATTTGTAGAGATTATAAGCAGGGTTAATTATGCATCATAAAATAGTGATGTCAGTCTTATGTCATTTAACTGTAGGTTTATGACCTAACTGAAATATGTGATATTTTAAATAAGTAACGGATTTACTATAAGTATTTTGATGGTCAGATTTATTAGTTTTGAAATTATGGTAATTATATATAACGATAAAATATTCTCTACTTATCGTTATTATATAGATATATATTTATCATATTTATAATACAAAAGTTAAAAACAATCAATGTGTGCAGTCGGTATCATGAGAGAGAGAAAGTTATGGTGGGGCCATAGAAGATTAAGAGAGAAAGTTATGGTGGAGCCATAGAAGATTGAGAGAGAAAGTTATGGTGGGGCCATAGAATATTAAAAGAGAAAGTTATGGTGGGGCCATAGAAGATTAAGAGAGAAAGTTATGGTGGGGCCATAGAATATTAAAAGAGAAAGTTATGGTGGAGCCATAGAAGATTGAGAGAGAAAGTTACGGTGGGGCCTTCGAAGATTGAGAGATAAAGTTATGGTGGGGCCTTCGAAGATTGAGAGATAAAGTTATGGTGGGGCCATAGAAGATTGAGAGATAAAGTTATGGTGGGGCCTTCGAAGATTGAGAGATAAAGTTATGGTGGGGCCATAGAAGATTGAGAGATAAAGTTATGGTGGGGCCTTCGAAGATTAATTGAGAGATAAAGTTATGGTGGGGCCATAGAAGATTGAGAGATAAAGTTATGGTGGGGCCATAGAAGATTGAGAGATAAAGTTATGGTGGGGCCAAGACTAAGTATGACACCAAATTTAATCTTACATATCCACTTCAAATTTCTTCACGGACTGTACAAAATTAGTACCCATTTTATATTACTACCAATAAGTGAAATAAACTAATTCTCTTACTTATATCCTGTAGAATTACGATCTGATTAATTTATATTAATTTAATTTATCAGTATTCTTCAATCTGAACCTTTTTTCCAATTCCTATTCCACATTTTCGAGTCAAAGGAAAGATTGGCATCGCAACCTATTGATTAGAATTATAAAACACAGGCCACATTTCTTTGCAAACCTTCCTAACTTCCTTTAATTCACTAATTCATTAATTGATTCTACCTATAAAAGAGTCAATCGCAAAGATTTAATTGGGGCGATAACATTCAGTGGGTCACGCTTCCTCTAACCGAATTATCCGACTTTTAGGTCCCCAGATTTCGATCTTTGGTTACAGGAAAAAAGTCACAAAACTTTAAGGGTGATTGAAAGGTAAGTGCCGAATTATCGGATGGTTCCACATTTTCGATCACATGAAAAACTGTATAATTGGTATCCATGATACGTGCAGGTATCATGGATACCAATTAAAATTGAAGTTAAATAACAATTATATATTTTTTTATATGATCGTAAATGTGGAACTGTCCGATAACTCGGAACTTACCCAACATGTCGGAAACATTTACGGTAACCTTTGACTGAAAACAGTAGCTGTTAATTTAATTCATAGGCGGTAAGTATAACATAGAAACTATCAACCAATCACATGAAGGCATTTTCCCAGTTTCCGACCAATGAGGGACGAGTATTCCATACCTAAGGCCACGCCCCTTTCCTTCCTCCAGAATAGACATTTGATACAATTTAAAGTGCGTACGAATAGCATTGAGTGTATTTCCGGTAGGAATAGCATTGCAACCTTCTACTGCCCGGTATATAAGATCGGCACAGGGAATAGGTAGCGTAAGTTCACCCTACAGCGTAACGCTACGGTTCTTCACGGGAATAATGAAGAAATTACGTTGATACAATGAATAAATAAGGACTAATCAATTCGATAATACTGTCCCATTGTATTTTAACGGAGGGTAAAAAGACGCAACATCCAAAGGACCAAAAATCAATTTTTGGCTTCCTAGTTATTTGTTCCTAGTTATTTATCTGTTCCTAGTCATTTGTTACTAGTTATTTATCTGTTCCTAGTTATCTGTTCCTAGTTATTTATCTGTTACTAGTTATTTATATGTTCCTAGTTATTTGTTCCTAGTTATTTATCTGTTCCTAGTTATCTGTTCCTAGTTATTTGTTCCTAGTTATTTGTTCCTAGTTATTTGTTCCTAGTTATTTGTTCCTAGTTATTTATCTGTTCCAAGGTTTCTGTTCCTAGTTATTTGTTCCTAGTTATTTGTTCATAGTTTTTTGTTCCTAGTTATTTGTTCCTGGTTATTTGTCCCCAGTTATTTGCTTCTAGTTATTTGTTCATAGTTTTGTGTTCCTAATAATTTGTTCCTAGTTTTCTGTTCCTAGTTATTTATTCCTAGTATTTGTTCCTAGTTATTTGTTCCTAGTTAAACATTAATATTAATTATTTTCTATAAATTATATTACTTTGATACCAATCACATTTTAATTTCTTCATTAGGATGAATGATAAAGTTTTAAAGAAATAAACATTTTTTTTAATCATTATTTGTGTCGTCTGCGTTTTTTTTTTTTCATTGCTTTTCATTGCTTTTCATTCTGTTTCGCTGTTTTTTTTATAATTTCCTATCCCACCGATTGTTATTCAATTTTTTTTATTCCATTTTACATTCAATCTAAAGTTTTGTTAATTTTAATTGACTTTTTTTTTTTTTTTATATTGGAGAGTTTTGCCCATTTCTACGCACTGGCCTAATCAGTTTTCGCGCACACCATTGCAAATTGCGCACCGTTGCAAATCGCGCACCGTTCCGTTTCGCCCTGTCCCTAATTGTCCTTTGGACTTTATTACAATTGGCACTAAGTCCAATTGGCTAATCCCTGTTTACTCAACTTTATTGACTTCACAACGACTCTATTTACTTAGCAGGAGCGGCGTGAGAGCTACCGTACCTAGGATACGAAGGATTATCCCGTATCTAGGATACGAAGGGTATAATCTCGTACCTAGGATATGAAGGATTATCTCGTACCTAGGATACGGAGGATATTATCTCGTATCTTGGATACAGAGGATATAATCTCGTATCTAGGATACAGTGGATTATCTCGTACCTAGGATATGGAGGTTTTTATCTCGTATCTAGGATACGGAGGGTATTATCTCGTACCTAGGATACAGAGGATTATCCCGTATCTAGGGTACTGAGGACTATCTCGTACCTAGGATATTGAGGATTATCTCGTATCTAGGGTACTGAGGACTATCTCGTACCTAGGATACGGAGGATTATCTCGTATCTAGGGTACTGAGGACTATCTCGTACCTAGGATACGGAGGATTATCTCGTATCTAGGGTACTGAGGACTATCTCGTATCTAGGGTACTGAGGACTATCTCGTATCTAGGGTACTGGGGACTATCTCGTATCTAGGGTACTGTGGACTATCTCGTATCTAGGGTACTGGGGACTATCTCGTATCTAGGGTACTGTGGACTATCTCGTATCTAGGGTACTGTGGACTATCTCGTATCTAGGGTACTGGGGACTATCTCGTATCTAGGGTACTGTGGACTATCTCGTATCTAGGGTACTGTGGACTATCTCGTATCTAGGGTACTGTGGACTATCTCGTATCTAGGGTACTGTGGACTATCTCGTATCTAGGATACAGGTTATAATATCGTATTCATTCTCATCAGAATATGCAAATAATCGACTAATTATTATTATGATTCCATGCATATTGCAGGACGATATTATGATTTATATATTTGTGAAGCAAACTCATTATGGTATTGCAATGTGTGAATATTTAATTTGTTTATCATATGATTGAATACTGGTTAGCAATTATATTGAAACAAAGGATGTTATGTGTACCTAAATATAAATAATTCAATATTTAGACTTCTAATATTCCACGTTAAAGTGAACTAATTATTAAGTATCACATTTGAATGTGTACAAAATGTATACAGATGTATTACTATGTATTGCCATATAGAAATACACAATAGGGGCGATTTTGGTGGTTCGTTCTACTCCATTTGTGGAATAATTTGGCTTTCTGTTGCCATTAGAAGCGTAAAATGATAACCATTGTGAGCACTCGTTGTAGTGACGTCACCATTTTAATGGCAAAAACACACGGAAGTGACAGTTGCTTGTATTATTATATGTATACTATATTTATTTCTTACTTTATTATAAATATAATATATGTTTATTCTAATTCTAGAAAAATATGAAAATGAATAATCTGGAAATAGTTTGAAATTCTGTATGTTTAGATAAATGATATAAAAATATTTATATTAAAATAAGGTGATATGAACTATTATGGGTATGTTCCGATTTACCGAACTGTTCCGAATTTTCGATCATATAAGAAAATGCATATAATTCAACATTTTAACTCGATATTTTAATTGGTATCTAATATTTAATCTATAATAACGAGTTTAAATATTGACTTAAATATATTTTCATATATAAACGGAAAAGTGAAACTCTCCAATAACTATGTTCTTACCCTATATTAAATATATTGAAACTATTAAAATATAGGCATTGTAACAATAGGCTTTATGGTTGCATTCTGCTTATTCTAACATAATAAATAGGCACACAATAGGTATATATATTTTACGTAGTTAGTTTTTTGGATTTTGGTGACGTTTTCTCATATAAATTAGGGTTTGACGTCTCAATTCTTGGCGAGATATGGGCCATCTTTTTTAGCCTGGCATATTGCGACCAAATCAATTCGATGTGCTCAGTTGTAACAATTTATGGGGGAATTGATAAATTCTTGAAATTGTTAATATATTAGTTAATGTTTTATTTATTTGTAGGTATTATAAATGTGAAAATTTATATGGTTAGAAGTTAAAAAATCCAGTTTTCAAAATTCTCTAATAAAATTATTTAGTTGGAAATAAATTATAAATTAACGATTTAGATATAAACATATTAAAAATTAATTATTGGGTAAGTTACGAATTAACGGTAATTACTAAATCTTCGGACATATAAGAAAAAACAAAATAAAAAAAGTTATTATTACACAGTGCTATCTAATACGTCTAATAATAATGATTTTTATATTGTTTTTTCTTATATGACCGAAGATGTAGTACTGACCGATAATTCGTAACTTACCCTATAGTGACACTAACTATAATATAGTTTTTCTTAATTTCACGAGGTAATTGCATGTAATCTTCTAATGTAATTTATTTTGTATTTAATTTATTTGTGTTAATTTTTTTAAATTTAATTAATTCAAGAATCACATTTTTGTAATTACTGAAATACTGATAACAAATTTAAAAAGATTATTTTATTGCAGTACATACCAATAATTTATATTTATAATATAGTATATCATAATTTTAATATATAATTTTTTTCTATCCCATATAGTGGAATATTATTTGTATTTACTGTAGATAGATATTGTATGAATGTTCTCCACCGTAAGAGTTCATCCCTAGTGGAATATTATTTGTATTGACTGTAAATAGATATTGTATGAATGTTCTTCACCGTAAGAGTTCATCCCTAGTGGAATATTATTTGTTTGACTGTAAATAGATATTGTATGAATGTTCTTCACCGTAAGAGTTCATCCCTATTGGAATATTATTTGTATTGACTGTAAATAGATAATGTATGAATGTTCTTCACCGTAAGAGTTCATCCCTAGTGGAATATTATTTGTATTGACTGTAAATAGATATTGTATGAATGTTCTTCACCGTAAGAGTTCATCCCTAGTGGAATATTATTTGTATTGACTGTAAATAGATATTGTATGAGTGTTCTTCACCGTAAGAGTTCATCCCTATTGGAATATTATTTGTATTGACTGTAAATAGATAATGTATGAATGTTCTTCACCGTAAGAGTTCATCCCTAGTGGAATATTATTTGTATTGACTGTAAATAGATAATGTATGAATGTTCTTCACCGTAAGAGTTCATCCCTAGTGGAATATTATTTGTATTGACTGTAAATAGATATTGTATGAATGTTCTTCACCGTAAGAGTTCATCCCTAGTGGAATATTATTTGTATTGACTGTAAATAGATATTGTATGAATGTTCTTCACCGTAAGAGTTCATCCCTAGTGGAATATTATTTGTTTGACTGTAAATAGATATTGTATGAATGTTCTTCACCGTAAGAGTTCATCCCTAGTGGAATATTATTTGTATTGACTGTAAATAGATATTGTGTGAATGTTCTTCACCGTAAGAGTTCATCCCTAGTGGAATATTATTTGTATTGACTGTAAATAGATATTGTATGAATGTTCTTCACCGTAAGAGTTCATCCCTAGTGGAATATTATTTGTATTGACTGTAAATAGATATTGTATGAATGTTCTTCACCGTAAGAGTTCATCCCTAGTGGAATATTATTTGTATTGACTGTAAATAGATATTGTATGAATGTTCTTCACCGTAAGAGTTCATCCCTAGTGGAATATTATTTGTATTGACTGTAAATAGATATTGTATGAATGTTCTTCACCGTAAGAGTTCATCCCTAGTGGAATACTATTTGTATTGACTGTGAATAGATATTGTATGAATGTTCTTCACCGTAAGAGTTTATCCCTAGTGGAATATTATTTGTATCTTCTTGCAAAGATGAATTACTTTGTTATTTATTACATTTATCATAAAAATCATGTTATTTTTCTAATACTTTTTTTAACAATTCATTTTATTGGAAATAAGAATAACTAATATTAAAATAGTACAAAATTATATCATTCTTTACTTCAATTTAAAGCCATACTATACACATTTTACTGTATTTTTATAGTACATACGTACTCTATTATCACTCAATACACACTATATTTTCCCCCTATTTATTTACTTTGTTTTTATAGGTGGTATTTAACGGTACAATGCAATTAGTGTGGTTAATATCAATGCAATTAGGGCTAATGCCAATGCACAAAATGCCACACTTCTTTGTTAGCTTTACTAATTCGTCTGCATTGCTGTAAAAGGGACCTACTGCATTATTGAGTAACTGCATTATTTTATCCAGCAGTGCAGGTTGTTAGATATTAATTTCAGCCTGAGACTGCATATTATAGTAAGTACTATTTCAGAGGATATTTATGGTGGGCCATTGAATATTAAGTGGGGAGTCTATTTAATCTTCTGTGGCCCCACCATAACTTTCTCTTAATCTTCTATGGCTCCACCATAACTGTCTCTCTTAATCTTCTATGGTCACACCATAACTTTTTCTCTTAATCTTCTATGGCCACACCATAACTTTCTCTCTTAATCTTCTATGACCCACCATGACTTCCCCTCCTAATCTTCTATGGCCCCAACATAGATTTAATCTGTGTCTATCGCCTTCAAATTGAAGAGAAATTATTTCTCAATCAATGACCATCATTAGAGGCTGAATTTTAAGTTCTAATGCTATAGGCGTAATTCTGGGCATAAAAACAAAGTTAAATAGCACGTACTGCACAAACGCTGCCGTTTTTCCTGTGAGCATTTTTCCTGCGGGCTTCTTTTCGGGAACGCTTTAATTACAAAACTGAATTAAATCAACCATTATATGTGAGATATATCCGTAACAGAATATAATATTATTGATATAGTTAAACATGCATGATATATTTAAATTAGTAAGCCATACCATTTACATTATTATAGTAATATTCAAAAGATAACGTATTAACATAATTATTGGTAAATTAAACTGAAATAAAAATTTAATTTTACTGAATTGAAGGAGTAATTAAATTGAATTGACAAATTAAAAATTGATTATAATTGAATTGAAAAATTAAAAATATATTCAAACTGAATTGAAAATTTAAAAATTAATTTATTATGAAAGAACTTTTCAACATTATAAGTTATTTACCGTGACATATGGCTAAATAATCGAACACAACTACCTTTTATAACAATTAGAACTAACTCTTGTTCTATTTGGACTATTAGTTTGGTTAGAACTGTAAATCCGATCTTTAGTTTATTTCTTTTATAACTAAATGAGTTTAGATATAACGTCTAAATAAGGCATCTAATTTAATCTTTAAATTAATTGATATACAGGATTTTAGTATTGAGCAGAGTGACTCAGCAAAAAAAACATTCATAAACTGGGATAAACACCGAGTTATTGGACAGCTACACATTTTCGATCACGTAATCAAAAATCATAATTATTAAATTTTTATTTTTATTAGTATCCATTATACCTGAAGGTATCAAGGATACTAATTAAAATAGGAGTTAAAATGTTCAATTATATATTCTTTCTTATATGACCGAAAATGTGGTACCGTCCGATAATTGAAACTTACCCTATTTACAATTCTCAGTAAAAAGTTGAAAATAGACAATATCTATCTCTGAAAAGACAAATTAACATCTAAGAGGTGTTAACGTTAAGTATTTTGCAGCCATGTTACTCATTGATCATATGAGACTATTAATGAGGTGAATTAATGAGCAGTTGCCGGTGAGTTATGAGAACTCATTTACTCATCAATGCGAGACTGATTAGGACTAATGATAACATCTTATTTACTCATTAGGGCTATTTGAACGCACTAATGATTTCATTAGGGCTATTTGAACGTACTAATGATTTCATTAGGGCTATTTGAACGTACTAATGATTTCATTAGGGCTATTTGAACGTACTAATGATTTCATTAGGGCTATTTGAACGTACTAATGATTTCATTAGGGCTATTTGAACGTACTAATGATTTCAATAAGGGTTTCCTAAGGCCCATATATACTACACTAGCAGTTTCACCGCCACGTTTTCACTGCCGTGTTTATGCGTCTTTAATCAATCACATGTTAAATGAATGGAAAGCCAATTTGCATACTACACTAGCGTTGTTCCCGCCTTCCATTTATTTAACCGCGATTAATTAAAGAGGCGGAAGCAGGGCAGTGAAAACACAGCGGTGAAACTGCTAGTATAGCATGGGCCTACTAACTTCAATAAGGGCTACCTAATAACTTCAATAGGGACTCCCTAATAACTTCAATAGGGACTTCCTAATAACTTCAATAAGGACTCCCTAATAACTTCAATAGGGACTCCCTAATAACTTCAATAGGGACTCTTTAATAACTTCAATAAGGGCTCCCTAATAACTTCAATAGGGACTTCCTAATAACTTCAATAGGGACTCCCTAATAACTTCAATAGGGACTTCCTAATAACTTCAATAAGGACTCCCTAATAACTTCAATAGGGACTCCCTAATAACTTCAATAGGGACTCTTTAATAACTTCAATAAGGGCTCCCTAATAACTTCAATAGGGACTCCCTAATAACTTCAATAAGGGCTCCCTAATAACTTCAATACGGGCTCCCTAATAACTTCAATATGAACTCCCTAATAACTTCAATAGGGACTCCCTAATAACTTCAATAGGGACTCCCTAATAACTTCAATAAGGACTCCCTAATAACTTCAATAAGAGCTCCCTAATAACTTCAATAGGGACTCCCTAATAATTTCAATAAGGGCTACCTAATAACTTCAATAGGGACTCCCTAATAACTTCAATAGGGACTCCCTAATAACTTCAATAGGGACTCCCTAATAATTTCAATAAGGGCTACCTAATAACTTCAATAGGGACTCCCTAATAACTTCAATAGGGACTCCCTAATAATTTCAATAAGGGCTACCTAATAACTTCAATAGGGACTCCCTAATAACTTCAATAAGGACTCCCTAATAACTTCAATAGGGACTCCCTAATAATTTCAATAAGGGCTACCTAATAACTTCAATAGGGACTCCCTAATAACTTCAATAGGGACTCCCTAATAATTTCAATAAGGGCTACCTAATAACTTCAATAGGGACTCCCTAATAACTTCAATAGGGACTCCCTAATAACTTCAATAAGGGCTCCCTAATGACATTAATAGGGATTTCCTAATAACTTCAATAGGGACTCCCTAATAACTTCAATAAGGGCTCCCTAATGACATTAATAGGGATTTCCTAATAACTTCAATAGGGACTCCCTAATAGCTTCAATAGGGACTCCCTAATAGCTTCAATAGGGACTCCCTAATAACTTCAATAAGGGCTCCCTAATAAGTTCAATATGAACTCCCTAATAACTTCAATAGGGACTCCCTAATAACTTCAATAAGGGCTCCCTAATGACATTAATAGGGATTTCCTAATAACTTCAATAGGGACTCCCTAATAACTTCAATAGGGACTCTTTAATAACTTCAATAAGGGCTCCCTAATAACTTCAATAAGGGCTCCCTAATAACTTCAATAGGGACTCTTTAATGACTTCAATAAGGGCTCCCTAATGACATCAATAAGGACTCCCTAATAACTTCAATAAGGGCTACCTAATAACTTCAATAAGGGCCCCCTAATGACATCATAAGGGCTGTCTCCAATCTACCGATGTGTTCCTGATCTTCACCTCAATTAACGGTAAATATTTACGCTAATATTAGCGATATTTACTTTACACTACCGCTAATATTAGCTTCTTTTCACATAATCAGCAATTATCAGTATATAAATAAACAAATATTATCTCCTCAAATATTCATTCCTAGTTCAAATATAACAAATATTGTTTATTTATTTTAGTAATTATATCAGATCAGGTGTATTGACGTTTAAAAAAATTGCAAAATTATTTATATGATTAAAATCAAAGTAGCAATCAATAACATATTATAAAGATGAATTATAATTTTAATTGATATAATTAGTATCCACGATACCAATGTTATATGCAATTGATATAATATTTAATTGGTATCCATGAAACCTTTAGGATGTAAGTATCACGGATACTAATTAAATACTGGATTAATATGTTAAACTATATAGTTTTAACAGTGTTTTATTATAATCTATATATAAATTGTGTTTATTTCAAAGTTATCTTATAGATCGAAAACAAAGCACAGTCCAATAACTGGCAACTCCCCCTATATCCCAGTAACATGGAAATTATTTACCACTTTGGTACCTCAATCAGGGTTGATGTCTAACCCCTCTGCCAATTAAAGTGGTTGTCTGATAATCAATGCTAACCACTTACCCTATAATGATAACCAACAGCCAACCATTACGTCATGTTTAACCATTTCAACGATTTAACCCTCTAAGTCCTGGCGTGGCACAGTTATAGTGATAATAACTAAGGTCTGGGTAGGACTAGGTTAAAGTAGACTGATTTGGGCCGTATTGTTTTATTCGAAGTTTATAAAAGGATAGGTAAT
Source organism: Caprella mutica (assembly GCA_947561585.1). Classification (NCBI taxonomy): domain Eukaryota; kingdom Metazoa; phylum Arthropoda; class Malacostraca; order Amphipoda; family Caprellidae; genus Caprella; species Caprella mutica. The sequence continues at coordinate 63,796 of CANNZV010002808.1, forward strand.
CAATATTATATTTATTAGAGTATGTAACGTTCTTTTTAGCTTCACTAAAATACACTACTCTTGCATTGTACTGTGTAGAGATATCTAATTATTAGTTAATTATATAATAAAAATAACAACGAATTTGTTTCTAAAAACTATGACTTATAGAAATTCTAATTAGATTTCGTTTATATATTATAATACACGCGGTTAAATTCCGAGTTATCGGACAGTTTCAAGTTTTCGATCATGTTAGAAAAAAGTATGTAATAATAATTATTATTTATATAACTTTTATTTTAACATGATCGAAATCGTGGACCGGTACGAAATTCATAACTAGCTAAAACTGTACTTACTGCACAGCCTGCACAGCCTGCACATCGATAACACTTTTAGCTAATCAGTCTCCTGGTGTGTAGATGGAGGTGAGCAAAAGTGTGTTAAAGAAAAGTAAGTGAAATGTATGCTAATTTATCATGATTTCTTATCTCTGTATTATCAACAGAAAACTAGTTAATTAACCCTTTTTCTTAGTATTTATGGAATATTTTTAATTGATTTTTATATTGTCCGATCTGCTGGTACTTTGATAATTCATTTTCAACTAATGCAAATTTCAAGTGAAATTTGCAGTTCCGTTTTTGTGTGAAATTAATTATACAAATAAATTAAAATATCTATACTATTGAAAACACGTTATTCTTAACAGGCAAGTACACTAGTTACAAATATTGATACTATTGAGAACAAGTTATTCTTAACAGGCAAGTACACTAGTTACAAATATTGATACTATTGAGAACACGTTATTCTTAACGGGCAAGTACACTAGTTACAAATATTGATACTATTGAGAACACGTTATTCTTTACGGGCAAGTACACTAGTTACAAATATTAATAGTATTGAGAACACGTTATTCTTAACGGGCAAGTACACTAGTTACAAATATAGATACTATTGAGAACACGTTATTCTTAACGGGCAAGTGCACTAGTTACAAATATAGATACTATTGAGAACACGTTATTCTTAACGGGCAAGTACACTAGTTACAAATATTAATAGTATTGAGAACACGTTATTCTTAACGGGCAAGTACACTAGTTACAAATATTGATACTATTGAGAACACGTTATTCTTAACGGGCAAGTACACTAGTTTTATTATTAAAAGGCTTCATAATTTCACGACAATTAATAGTGACTGTTGGGACATTTAACATTCCTTGGTAGGAGCAAAATGGTTAACAATCTTTGTACCGTTATTAGTGCTCTTACGGCTATTGTAAACACTTCTAACGATAATTATTGTATTTAAGTAAGAAAGGCATCAATCTAGAGCAGTGTTGTACAATGATTAATATTAGTAATTCATACAGTTCAGTTATGGTAATTTAACCCTGTACGACAGGATTGAGAAATTAATGATTTTAACAACCGAGATATTTTGGTGTAAAGGTAACAGAAAAGCTTATTATTCTTTTACCTTTAAAAGTAATAGTTATAAGATACAAATAATGTTCCACTAGGGATGAACTCTTACGGTGAAGAACATTCATACAATATCTATTTACAGTCAATACAAATAATAATCCACTAGGGATGAACTCTAAAGGGCCGTACACACGTAGGGTTTTTCAGTCTTTCCACCGGACTTTTTGCTAAGCTCCTCCCACTTTTTCCACGAGACTTAAATTTTGCACCGAAAGTCCGAGACTTTTCAACAACCTACATGTTCTAATATTTTCCCCCAATCAAGAGGTGCAATTTTGGAAATCTCCGTATAGCTACTGTCAACTCATAAAATATATTGTAATAACACGATTGATGTTCATTTTTAACCAATCTTTGCTCCATTCATTTCTTTACCTTTGAGGTAAAGAAATTTCATCTTTTTATAAAAGACTGCCAGTAAAATTGATAGTAGTAATGTTTCTTAAAAAACTTTTTTTAGTACCTATAATATATTTTAGTAAAATAACACATCACTATCTTTATCTTATTCATTTCAACATATTACCTATAAGAATTGCAATGCCTTTATTTTTTTATTATAACGCAATTGGCAATACATATATGGTACCTACGTATTAATACTTTTACGGTTTTACCTAAACTTTATATAATCGCTAAATTACATTTGTTGAGTGGATTAGGTTAATCATTAAATCAAATTAAATGAAAATAATCTCGGTTAGTTTATAACTAATTATTGTAATAAACTTCATAAAAATTTCCAAACCAAGTTAATTAGTAACTAATTAATCTTAGTAATCTAGGTAGGTAGTTCTTTAGTAATTAATAATTCTAGGTAAAAGTAACTAACCTATATAATTAGTAAATATCTAACCCTGGTAATTAGTAATTTTAACTATCCAAGGTAGTTAATAGTTACTAACTACCTATAACCTAGGTTAGTTAGGTACCTAGTTTAAAAAATGTGGAGAGCTTATGTCGCCGATACGAGTAGTTAATTGCACATGTAAATCCACGAGATTCAAAAGTCAATCCACGTGTGGATGCTATTGACTTTTGAATCAAAAGTCTGGTGGAAAAGCGAAGAAAAAAGTCTGGTGGAAAGACTGAAAAAACCCTACGTGTGTACGGCCCTTTACGGTGAAGAACATTCATACAATATCTATTTACAGTCAATACAAATAATATTCCACTAGGGATGAACTCTTACGGTGAAGAACATTCATACAATATCTATTTACAGTCAATACAAATAATATTCCACTAGGGATGAACTCTTACGGTGAAGAAAATTCATACAATATCTATTTACAGTCAATACAAATAATATTCCACTAGGGATGAACTCTTACGGTGAAGAACATTCATACAATATCTATTTACAGTCAATACAAATAATATTCCACTAGGGATGAAGCAAGATGTATGATTTTTATTAGTTTTTCCCTTTGCTAGGTGTTTGTTTTATTAGTTCTTCCCTTTACTAGGTGTGTGTTTTATTAGTTTTTCCCTTTACTAGGTGTTTGCTTTATTAGTTCTTCCCTTTACTAGGTGTTTGTTTTATTAGTTCTTCCCTTTACTAGGTGTGTGTTTTATTAGTTTTTCCCTTTACTAGGTGTTTGCTTTATTAGTTCTTCCCTTTACTAGGTGTGTGTTTTATTAGTTTTTCCCTTTACTAGGTGTGTGTTTTTATTAGTTTTTCCCTTTACTAGGTGTTTGTTTTTATTAGTTCTTCCCTTTACTAGGTGTGTGTTTTATTAGTTTTTCCCTTTACTAGGTGTGTGTTTTATTAGTTTTTCCCTTTACTAGGTGTGTGTTTTATTAGTTTTTCCCTTTACTAGGTGTTTGTTTTTATTAGTTTTTCCCTTTACTAGGTGTTTGCTTTATTAGTTTTTCCCTTTACTAGGTGTTTGTTTTTATTAGTTTTTCCCTTTACTAGGTGTGTGTTTTATTAGTTTTTCCCTTTACTAGGTGTGTGTTTTTATTAGTTTTTCCCTTTACTAGGTGTTTGTTTTTATTAGTTTTTCCCTTTACTAGGTGTTTGCTTTATTAGTTTTTCCCTTTACTAGGTGTTTGTTTTTATTAGTTTTTCCCTTTACTAGGTGTGTGTTTTTATTAGTTTTTCCCTTTACTAGGTGTTTGTTTTTATTAGTTCTTCCCTTTACTAGGTGTGTGTTTTATTAGTTTTTCCCTTTACTAGGTGTGTGTTTTATTAGTTTTTCCCTTTACTAGGTGTGTGTTTTATTAGTTTTTCCCTTTACTAGGTGTTTGTTTTTATTAGTTTTTCCCTTTACTAGGTGTTTGCTTTATTAGTTTTTCCCTTTACTAGGTGTTTGTTTTTATTAGTTTTTCCCTTTACTAGGTGTGTGTTTTATTAGTTTTTCCCTTTACTAGGTGTGTGTTTTTATTAGTTTTTCCCTTTACTAGGTGTGTGTTTTATTAGTTTTTCCCTTTACTAGGTGTTTGTTTTTATTAGTTTTTCCCTTTACTAGGTGTGTGCTTTATTAGTTTTTCCCTTTACTAGGTGTTTGTTTTTATTAGTTTTTCCCTTTACTAGGTGTGTGTTTTATTAGTTCTTCCCTTTACTAGGTGTGTGCTTTATTAGTTTTTCCCTTTACTAGGTGTGTGCTTTATTAGTTTTTCCCTTTACTAGGTGTTTGTTATATTAGTTTTTCTCTTTACTAGGTGTTTGTTATATTAGTTTTTCCCTTTACTAGGTGTTTGTTTTATTAGTTTTTCCCTTTACTAGGTGTGTGTTTTATTAGTTTTTCTCTTTACTAGGTGTTTGTTTTTATTAGTTTTTCCCTTTACTAGGTGTGTGTTTTATTAGTTCTTCCCTTTACTAGGTGTGTGCTTTATTAGTTTTTCCCTTTACTAGGTGTTTGTTATATTAGTTTTTCTCTTTACTAGGTGTTTGTTATATTAGTTTTTCCCTTTACTAGGTGTTTGTTTTATTAGTTTTTCCCTTTACTAGGTGTGTGTTTTATTAGTTTTTCTCTTTACTAGGTGTTTGTTTTTATTAGTTTTTCCCTTTACTAGGTGTGTGTTTTATTAGTTCTTCCCTTTACTAGGTGTGTGCTTTATTAGTTTTTCCCTTTACTAGGTGTTTGTTATATTAGTTTTTCTCTTTACTAGGTGTTTGTTATATTAGTTTTTCCCTTTACTAGGTGTTTGTTTTTATTAGTTTTTCCCTTTACTAGGTGTTTGTTTTTATTAGTTTTTCCCTTTACTAGGTGTTTGTTTTTATTAGTTTTTCCCTTTACTAGGTGTTTGTTTTTATTAGTTTTTCCCTTTACTAGGTGTGTGTTTTATTAGTTTTTCCCTTTACTAGGTGTTTGCTTTATTAGTTTTTCCCTTTACTAGGTGTTTGTTTTTATTAGTTTTTCCCTTTACTAGGTGTGTGTTTTATTAGTTTTTCCCTTTACTAGGTGTGTGTTTTATTAGTTTTTCCCTTTACTAGGTGTTTGCTTTATTAGTTTTTCCCTTTACTAGGTGTGTGTTTTATTAGTTCTTCCCTTTACTAGGTGTGTGCTTTATTAGTTTTTCCCTTTACTAGGTGTTTGTTATATTTGTTTTTCTCTTTACTAGGTGTTTGTTATATTAGTTTTTCCCTTTACTAGGTGTTTGCTTTATTAGTTTTTCCCTTTACTAGGTGTTTGTTTTTATTAGTTTTTCCCTTTACTAGGTGTGTGTTTTATTAGTTTTTCCCTTTACTAGGTGTTTGCTTTATTAGTTTTTTCCCTTTACTAGGTGTTTGTTTTTATTAGTTTTTCCCTTTACTAGGTGTGTGTTTTTATTAGTTTTTCCCTTTACTAGGTGTTTGTTTTTATTAGTTTTTCCCTTTACTAGGTGTTTGTTTTTATTAGTTTTTCCCTTTACTAGGTGTGTGTTTTATTAGTTTTTCCCTTTACTAGGTGTTTGCTTTATTAGTTTTTCCCTTTACTAGGTGTTTGTTTTTATTAGTTTTTTCCCTTTACTAGGTGTGTGTTTTTATTAGTTTTTCCCTTTACTAGGTGTTTGTTTTTATTAGTTTTTCCCTTTACTAGGTGTTTGTTTTTATTAGTTTTTTCCCTTTACTAGGTGTGTGTTTTATTAGTTCTTCCCTTTACTAGGTGTGTGCTTTATTAGTTTTTCCCTTTACTAGGTGTTTGTTATATTAGTTTTTCTCTTTACTAGGTGTTTGTTATATTAGTTTTTCCCTTTACTAGGTGTTTGTTTTTATTAGTTTTTCCCTTTACTAGGTGTGTGTTTTATTAGTTCTTCCCTTTACTAGGTGTGTGCTTTATTAGTTTTTCCCTTTACTAGGTGTTTGTTATATTAGTTTTTCTCTTTACTAGGTGTTTGTTATATTAGTTTTTTCCCTTTACTAGGTGTTTGTTTTTATTAGTTTTTCCCTTTACTAGGTGTGTGTTTTATTAGTTCTTCCCTTTACTAGGTGTGTGCTTTATTAGTTTTTCCCTTTACTAGGTATTTGTTATATTAGTTTTTCTCTTGACTAGGTGTTTGTTATATTAGTTTTTTCCCTTTACTAGGTGTTTGCTTTATTAGTTTTTCCCTTTACTAGGTGTTTGTTTTTATTAGTTTTTCCCTTTACTAGGTGTGTGTTTTTATTAGTTTTTCCCTTTACTAGGTGTTTGTTTTTATTAGTTCTTCCCTTTACTAGGTGTGTGTTTTATTAGTTTTTCCCTTTACTAGGTGTGTGTTTTATTAGTTTTTCCCTTTACTAGGTGTGTGTTTTATTAGTTTTTCCCTTTACTAGGTGTTTGTTTTTATTAGTTTTTCCCTTTACTAGGTGTTTGCTTTATTAGTTTTTCCCTTTACTAGGTGTTTGTTTTTATTAGTTTTTCCCTTTACTAGGTGTGTGTTTTATTAGTTTTTCCCTTTACTAGGTGTGTGTTTTTATTAGTTTTTCCCTTTACTAGGTGTTTGTTTTTATTAGTTTTTCCCTTTACTAGGTGTTTGCTTTATTAGTTTTTCCCTTTACTAGGTGTTTGTTTTTATTAGTTTTTCCCTTTACTAGGTGTGTGTTTTTATTAGTTTTTCCCTTTACTAGGTGTTTGTTTTTATTAGTTCTTCCCTTTACTAGGTGTGTGTTTTATTAGTTTTTCCCTTTACTAGGTGTTTGTTTTTATTAGTTTTTCCCTTTACTAGGTGTTTGTTTTTATTAGTTCTTCCCTTTACTAGGTGTGTGTTTTATTAGTTTTTCCCTTTACTAGGTGTGTGTTTTATTAGTTTTTCCCTTTACTAGGTGTGTGTTTTATTAGTTTTTCCCTTTACTAGGTGTTTGTTTTTATTAGTTTTTCCCTTTACTAGGTGTTTGTTTTTATTAGTTTTTCCCTTTACTAGGTGTGTGTTTTATTAGTTCTTCCCTTTACTAGGTGTGTGTTTTATTAGTTTTTCCCTTTACTAGGTGTTTGTTATATTAGTTTTTCTCTTTACTAGGTGTTTGTTATATTAGTTTTTCCCTTTACTAGGTGTTTGCTTTATTAGTTTTTCCCTTTACTAGGTGTGTGTTTTTATTAGTTTTTCCCTTTACTAGGTGTGTGTTTTTATTAGTTTTTCCCTTTACTAGGTGTTTGTTTTTATTAGTTTTTCCCTTTACTAGGTGTTTGCTTTATTAGTTTTTCCCTTTACTAGGTGTTTGTTTTTATTAGTTTTTCCCTTTACTAGGTGTGTGTTTTATTAGTTCTTCCCTTTACTAGGTGTGTGCTTTATTAGTTTTTCCCTTTACTAGGTGTGTGTTTTATTAGTTTTTCCCTTTACTAGGTGTTTGCTTTATTAGTTTTTCCCTTTACTAGGTGTTTGTTTTTATTAGTTTTTCCCTTTACTAGGTGTTTGTTTTTATTAATTTTTCCCTTTACTAGGTGTTTGTTTTTATTAGTTTTTCCCTTTACTAGGTGTTTGTTTTTATTAGTTCTTCCCTTTACTAGGTGTTTGTTTTTATTAGTTTTTCCCTTTACTAGGTGTGTGTTTTATTAGTTTTTCCCTTTACTAGGTGTGTGTTTTATTAGTTTTTCCCTTTACTAGGTGTTTGTTTTTATTAGTTTTTCCCTTTACTAGGTGTGTGTTTTATTAGTTTTTCCCTTTACTAGGTGTTTGTTTTTATTAGTTTTTCCCTTTACTAGGTGTTTGCTTTATTAGTTTTTCCCTTTACTAGGTGTGTGTTTTATTAGTTTTTCCCTTTACTAGATGTTTGTTTTTATTAGTTTTTCCCTTTACTAGGTGTTTGTTTTTATTAGTTCTTCCCTTTACTAGGTGTGTGTTTTATTAGTTTTTCCCTTTACTAGGTGTGTGTTTTATTAGTTTTTCCCTTTACTAGGTGTTTGTTTTTATTAGTTTTTCCCTTTACTAGGTGTTTGTTTTTATTAGTTCTTCCCTTTACTAGGTGTGTGTTTTATTAGTTTTTCCCTTTACTAGGTGTGTGTTTTATTAGTTTTTCCCTTTACTAGGTGTTTGTTTTTATTAGTTCTTTCTTTACTAGGCTAACTACAACATCTATCGCGTTTTCCTCCCAATGAATAATACGCCGCTAATAAATTTCATATGCGCAATAAATTAAAAGGCGGACAAAGCGCAGGCGAGGCGTGAAATGCGCACACATTAACAGCACATTTTGCACGCTAGCTACTGCGCTTTGCGTGCAATTCGCTACGCAGAGTAGCGCTCTATGCGCATTGTACGCCAGTGGTCTTACTTCCACCGGTGGTAGGGGGGAGGGAGGACCAATTAAATGGTGCTAATCTGGTGTATTTTTATTCACGGGAAATGAATTAGATAAAGAAATAGTAAGCGAATAAGTTTTATAGTGAAGGTTCTAAGTAGGAGATGTTAATAAAATTATTATATTTTACTTAGTAATAATTTCTTCCACTTAGAAATAATAATAATTATTCGATAAATAGCCCATAATCATATGACTGAATGAATAACTGTATGACCAAGTGACTGTATGACATAGTGACTGTATGACCAAGTGACTGTATGACCAAGTGACTGTATGACCAAGTGACTGTATGACCAAGTGACTGTATGACATAGTGACTGAATGACCAAGTGACTGAATGACATAGTGACTGAATGACCAAGTGACTATTTGACCAAGTGACTATTTGACCAAGTGACTGAATGACCAAGTAACTGAATGACCAAGTAACTGTATGACCAAGTGACTGAATGACCAAGTGACTGAATGACCAAGTGACTGTATGACCAAGTAACTGTATGACCAAGTGACTGTATGACTGTTGGTACGACTGAGTGACTGCTTCACTATATAAGAGACTGATTGGATGACTGACTGACTGACTGAGTGAGTGACTGCAACAGTCACATACATCACTGACTGTCATCAATAGAGTGACCGGTAGGGAAACTGCTGAATCATTGCCCTTTGTAAAACATATGACTGGAATGTGACTGATATAACTGTGTAGTGTGCACTGTGTAGTGTGCACTGTGTAGTGTGTACTGTGTAGTGTGCACTGTGTGACCTTCCTTATTCTGTGTACTTTGTGTTCTTCTCTATTCTGTGTACTGCCTGTACTTCCCTATTCTGTTTACTATAAGTACATTTTTCAAGTATTTGAAACTATATAAAAAAATAGAATATAAAAATAAATAATAAATCCATATAATTTCCACACACAGAAACATGTCACACACATGTAAGAGCTATAATAGTAACTATATTCACATTTGTGCAAGTCACTTTAACATTGACATATGTAAAGTGTGACCAATTCTAGCCAAATTAATGATTTGAATAATTAAAAGATAAGCGACATCTGGCAACCACTTTTTGCTGGTGCTAACTGAGATGCTTAGGTTAACCATGAAATTGGTAACCATGTCGTTGATAACCTCGTATTTGTTAACCATGTAATTGTTAACCATGTAATGTTAACCCTTCTATATTCCCTTACAGTCTCATTTAAGATGCTATACTCTCCATATGGTTCACTACTATAAAAGGCCCCCTCTACTCTACATTAAAATTTATCTATAATTGCTTCAAATTTGTAGAGTTAAGGTTATACAACATATCAGAGTTAACAGAAAAGAAATTAATCGAGTATTCGCTACGTAATTAATTATGTATTTACACTCAACCTTCACTGTCCATCTTTCTATTAGATTCAATAGAAGAAAAAGGAAGAGAAATGAACTTTATCACGTGTTATCGTATATTTAATGGTAATTACAATTCAGAACACTTTTAGGTACCTAATGTTTTTTTAGTGTGAAGGTATTTAGGTAGCGGTTTAGGTAGCCATTTATGATATGTCTAAAAGCTTTGTTATTATTTTTAATTATTCATAAGAATATCTTTCTTTTTCTTACTTAGAATATCGGAAGGTAGTTCGAAACACACCCGAACAAATTATATTTCATATTTCTACATTACAATAAAACTATAGAACCAAGTGTGAAATGGTTTGCAGTTTTATAACCAGTAACCTTAGTTATAATGAATAGAGAAAATAAATTAGAGTGGAGGGGACATAGTCAATTATTACACTCAATTACCGTAGATTTATTGCATTTGTTTGAAAATTTCAGAACATGTATTTTAATTAAAAAAATTAATTGTTTTAACTGTTAACCTGGACATGAAGGATTTTTTCCTAGGATATTGAGGTAATATCCCAGGAGAGAAAGATGCTCATATAAATTTCAATATTCCCTAGAAAAAAAAATTGTGAGATTTCATCATAAAAATAATCTTTCATTATTGTTATTTTTTTTACCATAATTTATTTACTATTAATCATTTTACTCGATATCATATGGAACTTTTCAAATTAATTAGAGTTTCAAACTCTTATTACGATATCAGTCTAATTTTCCGTGTCCTACTGCAGTCTTTTTCAAATTAATTCTCCTCACAACTTGAAGGGCGGATCAACTCAGTGTTTCAAATCAGCATTTATTCCAGTGCCGTGAAATCTACATTTCACAACTATGGAATTACCAAACAATTGATTGGCTCTACTTTGCTACTTAGCATTTAATACATCAAATACATTTAATGCCATAAAGGAACATTAAGAAAAATCGGAAACTGTAGGGAATAGAGATGGGAGGGTAAGTAACGAGCTATTGGACAGTTACACATCATCGATCATATGAGGAAAGTAGTATGCAATAATAATTTAACTTATATTTTTATTGGGACCCATGAAAGCTTCAGATATCGTGGATACAAATTTAAATATTAATTTGACTTTTAATTTGTATCCATGATACTTGCAGATATCATGGATACCAATTAAAATAATAATTTCATTCTAATTTGTATCCATGATACCTGCAGATATCATGGATACCAATTAAAATAATAATTTCATTCTAATTTGTATCCATGATACCTGCAGATATCATGGATACCAATTAAAATAATAATTATTATTTTACTTTTTCTTACATGATCGAAAATATGTACCAGTCCGATAACTAGGAACTTACCCTAGTTACTAATATCCCTCGCTTCAGTTATTGCTTTATTTTATTACAGTAATTAATGGTAATAAGACTATGTTAGTCACAGTCTATGACTAATGTGAGGGTAGCAACAGACTGAACTAATGGACTAACAGAGTCATGACTAATTGCAGTCATCAGGGACTTATATATAATATAGACAATATCTTATAAGGTATAAATAAGTATCAAGAGAATGGATTTTAAGAAAATGAAACCGGATTATAATTTTATTTAAACTTAACCGCCGGAAAAATTGAAATTTTTAATTAATAAAAATGTTTGTCAATAACTAAATAAGTTCCGTTAATTCTTTACCAATAACTAAATAAGTTCCGTTAATTCTTTACCAATAACTAAATAAGTTCCGTTAATTCTTTACCAATAACTAAATAAGTTCCGTTAATTATTTACCAATAACTAAATAAGTTCCGTTAATTCTTTACCAATAACTAAATAAGTTCCGTTAATTCTTTACCAATAACTAAATAAGTTCCGGTAATTCTTTACCAATAACTAAATAAGTTCCGTTAATTCTTTACCAATAACTAAATAAGTTCCGTTAATTCTTTACCAATAACTAAATAAGTTCCGTTAATTCTTTACCAATAACTAAATAAGTTCCGTTAATTCTTTACCAATAACTAAATAAGTTCCGTTAATTCTTAACCAATAACTAAATAAGTTCTGCTGGCAATTCACTTACAGACTCTTGGTTCCTGTTTTTTATTTCGTTTCATGTGCCAATTTGTGTCTGTTTCAAGTGCACTTGAGAAAATGTTTGACGGGACGTATAAACTTGATCAAAGGGGGAGAGGGAAAAATTTGAAGAGGGGGAGGGGGGAGGGGTGATGAGATAAAGGGGGTCTTTCAACCGAAAGGGAAATGAAATGTTATTTTGAAATGCAAACTGTTGAAATATTGCAAAACCTTTTTTATTTCATTCATATCAAGTCAATTAGAAGGCATAATAAAAAATTAAATCTATTTTGAAAGGTAGGGATAATAATAGTAATTCATTATAATAAACTTATCAAATATTTCATAGATATCGATCCAAATAGAAACAATTTAATTCAGTTTCTTTTATTCATATATTTACTTCATAAAATAGCGTAAATTATTTTATATACCCGTTCCATTGAAAAGTCCAAACAATAAATAGTTCAATCAAATTGTAACGTATTTGTAATCTCAAGTACCTACCTTTCCATTCATAGAATCTAAAGAAATTAACCTAATAAAATGAAGTTACAAAAGCGAATCAAACCGACGTTTCCGGACAAAAACAATCGACTTTTTACCTGAAGTCGAAGTCATCGCTATGCATCCGGTGAAAAAATGCGATTTATTTTTATTTGCGAATCGGATATTTTGGGATTTGAAATCTCTGACTTCACAGGCATTTTCGAACACTCTTTTCGAATCATTGAACGCCTTATTATGTTACTGATTAACATGATTGTGAATGAATTACGAACAGGGAAAAGTTATATCGTTAACACAAACGGACTAGGTGAACAAATTCGTCACCCATTTTCGACATTATTTACACATTTAAAAATATTGTATTGACTGTAAATAGATATTGTATGAATGTTCTTCACCGTAAGAGTTCATCCCTAGTTGAATATTATTTGTATTGACTGTAAATAGATATTGTATGAATGTTCTTCACCGTAAGAGTTCATCCCTAGTGGAATATTATTTGTATTGACTGTAAATAGATATTGTATGAATGTTCTTCACCGTAAGAGTTCATCCCTAGTTGAATATTATTTGTATTGACTGTAAATAGATATTGTATGAATGTTCTTCACCGTAAGAGTTCATCCCTAGTGGAATATTATTTGTATTTGCTGTAAATAGATATTGTATGAATGTTCTTCACCGTAAGAGTTCATCCCTAGTGGAATATTATTTGTATTGACTGTAAATAGATATTGTATGAATGTTCTTCACCGTAAGAGTTCATCCCTAGTGGAATATTATTTGTATTGACTGTAAATAGATATTGTATGAATGTACTTCACCGTAAGAGTTCATCCCTAGTGGAATATTATTTGTATTGACTGTAAATAGATATTGTATGAATGTTCTTCACCGTAAGAGTTCATCCCTAGTGGAATATTATTTGTATTGACTGTAAATAGATATTGTATGAATGTTCTTCACCGTAAGAGTTCATCCCTAGTGGAATATTATTTGTATTGACTGTAAATAGATATTGTATGAATGTACTTCACCGTAAGAGTTCATCCCTAGTGGAATATTATTTGTATTGACTGTAAATAGATATTGTATGAATGTTCTTCACCGTAAGAGTTCATCCCTAGTGGAATATTATTTGTATTGACTGTAAATAGATATTGTATGAATGTTCTTCACCGTAAGAGTTCATCCCTAGTGGAATATTATTTGTATTGACTGTAAATAGATATTGTATGAATGTTCTTCACCGTAAGAGTTCATCCGATTCCAGGACAATAACCCCCCGTGCAAAATAACCCCGGACAAAAACCACCCGAGCAATAAACCCCCCGGACAAAAAAAAACAAGCAAAAAAACCCCGGTCTATATAAATAGCATAATTCATTTTTATTAATATATTAAACATTATTCAATGCGAACCAATAATTATTACATTTTCTTCGAAATTTTTTTTGCAAAATAAGGTATACCCAATTACCTATTTTATAGTAAAAATAAGTACAGTATACATTTTGTCACTTTCAAACCTGGGCGGGACCCCCCCCCCAACCGGACCGCTAACCTAACCTTAGGTGCACCATATCTCTTTATATTTATAACATATAGTAATTTTATTAGTAAAAAATCTATGAAAATTAATTAAATTGAATTAGGCTACTTATATCGACAGAGTTTTTTTTTTTTGCTTGGGGTGTTCCTACCCGGGGGGTATTTGTCCGGGGGGTTTACTGCACGGGGGTCTTTTGTCCGGGGGTATATTGCACGAGGTTTTTTTTTACCGCGGGTTTTTTTTTGCACGGGGGGTTATTGTCCTGTCACCAGTTCATCCCTATATAGTGGAATATTATTTGTATCTTCTTGCAGAGACGAATTACTTTGCTGTTCATGACTTATATTTTGATACTAGTGTACCTTCCCGTTGAAAAAAACGGGTCATCATCAATACCAATTTATTTCCCATTATTACGTTACTTTTAATGAATTCAATTAAAATTAAATTTTCTGCATAGTCTAATTTATTTTATAGATAAAATACATTCAAAAATTGAGTTAAAACAGGGTAATTTAAATACCAAGTCAATATATTTCTGTTCATATCATAGTTACATTCTTCATGTTTAACACCAGTCGTGTAAAAGCGGACACCAAATTTATAAATAACCACACTAAGGAAATTATTAGCATAGATTTGAAAGCTGTTCTGTAAGATTTAGAGTATATTAAAAATAATCGTAAATGTTATTTATTTCTATCAGATTTAACTTCATCGTTTAACTTCATCCTTTAACTTCATCATTTAACTTCATCCTTAAACTTCATCATTTAACTTCATTCTTTAACTTCATCATTTAACTTCATTCTTTAACTTCATCCTTAAACTTCATCCTTTAACTTCATCATTTAACTTCATTCTTTAACTTCATCCTTTAACTTCATCCTTTAACTTCATTCTTTAACTTCATCCTTTAACTTCATCATTTAACTTCATCCTTTAACTTCATCATTTAACTTCATCCTTAAACTTCATCATTTAACTTCATTCTTTAACTTCATCATTTAACTTCATTCTTTAACTTCATCCTTAAACTTCATCATTTAACTTCATCCTTTAACTTCATCCTTTAACTTCATCCTTTAACTTCATCCTTTAACTTCATCCTTTAACTTCATCCTTTAACTTCATCCTTTAACTTCATCCTTTAACTTCATCATTTAACTTCATTCTTTAACTTCATCCTTTAACTTCATCCTTTAACTTCATCCTTTAACTTCATCCTTTAACTTCATTCTTTAACTTCATCCTTTAACTTCATCCTTTAACTTCATCCTTTAACTTCATCCTTTAACTTCATCATTTAACTTCATTCTTTAACTTCATCCTTTAACTTCATCCTTTAACTTCATCATTTAACTTCATTCTTTAACTTCATCCTTTAACTTCATCATTTAACTTCATCCTTTAACTTCATCCTTTAACTTCATCCTTTAACTTCATCCTTTAACTTCATCCTTTAACTTCATCCTTTAACTTCATCCTTTAACTTCATCGTTTAAATTCGTCGTTTAACTTCATCGTTTAACTTCATTCTTTAACTTCATCCTTTAACTTCATTCTTTAACTTCATCCTTTAACTTCATCCTTTAACTTCATCCTTTAACTTCATCCTTTAACTTCATCCTTTAACTTCATCCTTTAACTTCATCGTTTAAATTCGTCGTTTAACTTCATCGTTTAACTTCATTCTTTAACTTCATCGTTTAACTTCATCGTTTAACTTTATCGTTTAACTTCATCCTTTAACTTCATCGTTTAAATTCATCCTTTAACTCCATCGTTTAACTTTATCGTTTCACGTCATCGTTTAACTTCATCCTTTAACTTCATCCTTTAACTTCATCCTTTAACTTCATCATTTAACTTCATTCTTTAACTTCATCCTTTAACTTCATCCTTTAACTTCATCATTTAACTTCATTCTTTAACTTCATCCTTTAACTTCATCCTTTAACTTCATCCTTTAACTTCATCCTTTAACTTCATCCTTTAACTTCATCCTTTAACTTCATCCTTTAACTTCATCGTTTAAATTCGTCGTTTAACTTCATCGTTTAACTTCATTCTTTAACTTCATCGTTTAACTTCATCGTTTAACTTTATCGTTTAACTTCATCCTTTAACTTCATCGTTTAAATTCATCCTTTAACTCCATCGTTTAACTTTATCGTTTCACGTCATCGTTTAACTTCATCCTTTAACTTCATCCTTTAACTTCATCCTTTAACTTCATCCTTTAACTTCATCCTTTAACTTCATCCTTTAACTTCATCCTTTAACTTCATCGTTTAAATTCGTCGTTTAACTTCATCGTTTAACTTCATCGTTTAACTTCATCCTTTAACTTCATCCTTTAACTTCATCCTTTAACTTCATCCTTTAACTTCATCCTTTAACTTCATCATTTAACTTCATCCTTTAACTTCATCCTTTAACTTCATCCTTTAACTTCATCCTTTAACTTCATCCTTTAACTTCATCGTAAATTCGTCGTTTAACTTCATCATTTAACTTCATCCTTTAACTTCATCCTTTAACTTCATCCTTTAACTTCATCCTTTAACTTCATCGTTTAACTTCATCCTTTAACTTCATCGTTTAAATTCGTCGTTTAACTTCATCGTTTAACTTCATTCTTTAACTTCATCGTTTAACTTCATCGTTTAACTTCATCATTTAACTTCATCCTTTAACTTCATCCTTTAACTTCATCATTTAACTTCATCCTTTAACTTCATCCTTTAACTTCATCGTTTAACTTCATCCTTTAACTTCATCATTTAACTTCATCATTTAACTTCATCATTTAACTTCATCATTTAACTTCATCCTTTAACTTCATCATTTAACTTCATCATTTAACTTCATCCTTTAACTTCATCCTTTAACTTCATCATTTAACTTCATCATTTAACTTCATTCTTTAACTTCATCCTTAAACTTCATCATTTAACTTCATCCTTTAACTTCATCCTTTAACTTCATCCTTTAACTTCATCCTTTAACTTCATCCTTTAACTTCATCCTTTAACTTCATCCTTTAACTTCATCGTTTAAATTCGTCGTTTAACTTCATCGTTTAACTTCATTCTTTAACTTCATCCTTTAACTTCATTCTTTAACTTCATCCTTTAACTTCATCCTTTAACTTCATCCTTTAACTTCATCCTTTAACTTCATCCTTTAACTTCATCCTTTAACTTCATCGTTTAAATTCGTCGTTTAACTTCATCGTTTAACTTCATTCTTTAACTTCATCGTTTAACTTCATCGTTTAACTTTATCGTTTAACTTCATCCTTTAACTTCATCGTTTAAATTCATCCTTTAACTCCATCGTTTAACTTTATCGTTTCACGTCATCGTTTAACTTCATCCTTTAACTTCATCCTTTAACTTCATCCTTTAACTTCATCCTTTAACTTCATCGTTTAAATTCGTCGTTTAACTTCATCGTTTAACTTCATTCTTTAACTTCATCGTTTAACTTCATCGTTTAACTTTATCGTTTAACTTCATCCTTTAACTTCATCGTTTAAATTCATCCTTTAACTCCATCGTTTAACTTTATCGTTTCACGTCATCGTTTAACTTCATCCTTTAACTTCATCCTTTAACTTCATTCTTTAACTTCATCCTTTAACTTCATCCTTTAACTTCATCATTTAACTTCATTCTTTAACTTCATCCTTTAACTTCATCCTTTAACTTCATCCTTTAACTTCATCCTTTAACTTCATCCTTTAACTTCATCCTTTAACTTCATCCTTTAACTTCATCGTTTAAATTCGTCGTTTAACTTCATCGTTTAACTTCATTCTTTAACTTCATCGTTTAACTTCATCGTTTAACTTTATCGTTTAACTTCATCCTTTAACTTCATCGTTTAAATTCATCCTTTAACTCCATCGTTTAACTTTATCGTTTCACGTCATCGTTTAACTTCATCCTTTAACTTCATCCTTTAACTTCATCCTTTAACTTCATCCTTTAACTTCATCCTTTAACTTCATCCTTTAACTTCATCCTTTAACTTCATCCTTTAACTTCATCCTTTAACTTCATCATTTAACTTCATCCTTTAACTTCATCCTTTAACTTCATCCTTTAACTTCATCCTTTAACTTCATCCTTTAACTTCATCGTTTAAATTCGTCGTTTAACTTCATCATTTAACTTCATCCTTTAACTTCATCCTTTAACTTCATCCTTTAACTTCATCCTTTAACTTCATCGTTTAACTTCATCCTTTAACTTCATCGTTTAAATTCGTCGTTTAACTTCATCGTTTAACTTCATTCTTTAACTTCATCGTTTAACTTCATCGTTTAACTTCATCATTTAACTTCATCCTTTAACTTCATCCTTTAACTTCATCATTTAACTTCATCCTTTAACTTCATCCTTTAACTTCATCGTTTAACTTCATCCTTTAACTTCATCATTTAACTTCATCGTTTAAATTCGTCGTTTAACTTCATCCTTTAACTTCATCGTTTAAATTCGTCGTTTAACTTCATCGTTTAACTTCATTCTTTAACTTCATCGTTTAACTTCATCGTTTAACTTTATCGTTTAACTTCATCCTTTAACTTCATCGTTTAACTTCATTCTTTAACTTCATCGTTTAACTTCATCGTTTAACTTTATCGTTTAACTTCATCCTTTAACTTCATCCTTTAACTTCATCCTTTAACTTCATCCTTTAACTTCATCCTTTAACTTCATCATTTAACTTCATTCTTTAACTTCATCGTTTAACTTCATCGTTTAACTTTATCGTTTAAATTCGTCGTTTAACTTCATCCTTTAACTTCATCGTTTAACTTCATCCTTTAACTTCATCCTTTAACTTCATCCTTTAACTTCATCCTTTAACTTCATCCTTTAACTTCATCCTTTAACTTCATCGTTTAAATTCGTCGTTTAACTTCATCGTTTAACTTCATTCTTTAACTTCATCGTTTAACTTCATCGTTTAACTTTATCGTTTAACTTCATCCTTTAACTTCATCGTTTAAATTCATCCTTTAACTCCATCGTTTAACTTTATCGTTTCACGTCATCGTTTAACATTCCCTGGTACATACCCATGGAATGTTCTACCGATGTTAAGGGCTTTATACAGAAATAATCCAAATGCAGTAAATACAATAATCTTCAACAATGGGGGTTATTGTGTCGTCACTTAAAATGATATTGTAAAGGATGCTCCAGTTGACAATAACAACACAGATCTTATTGTGAGGCAGGCATTGTATATGGCCAATGGAGGATACAATATTGGCCCACACAACATTCGTGGTAATATTTACGCTGTAAAAAGAATTTATTGGGAAACTATGATAGACTGTACAGCTGCTAGTCATCAGGCATACTTTACATGCTTCATACTTTACATGCTTCATACTTTACATGCTTCATACTTTACATGCTTCATACTTTACATGCTTCATACTTTATTTTTTTTTTTCGACCGCTACGCAATTCCGTACATTAGTAATTATTTACAATATAAATATACTGACAGTTTGGTAGAACGTGTCACAGTTAGTGTTTTTACTTTAATCTTTTTAACACTTTTCTTAATAAAGAAACAGTTTTTGAAAGTACGGGAATACGTAACAGTACGGGAATACGTAGCAGTACGGGAATACGTAAACTTACGGGTATACGTAACAGTACGGGTATACGTAACAGTACGGGAATACGTAACAGTACGGGAATACGAACAGTACGGGAATACGTAAACTTACGGGTATACATAATTCTCACTTTAACTATAGTTAATTCAATAACGAGTTAAAAAAAATCTCTAATGATTTTACAGGATCGAAAATATGGAACCAATCGATAACTCGTATCTTCCCTTTATCCTATTCTCGCCCATTAGTCAGTTCTTTTATTCACTGCTAGTACCCACAGTCCCAAACTTCAGCAGCCGATAGTCCACTTCTGTGATCCCATAGAGAAGATTGGAATTAGTCATCGTGACAAGTATAATTGATTTAAATGGTGTTGGATCCTCTATCAATAGATAAGTAGTGGTCCTCTTCAGTGTACCGATTAGGCACACCAGTGCATTCTTTGGAATAATTACCAGGAATAGTAGGAATTTGACGGGAATAGCCAAATAGTCGTAACGTTAGTTTGTCACAATGTCATGGTTAGTGGGTACCGTCAAATATTTCATAAATACATTTATTGTACCTATAATTAAATTAGCCATCTGTTGTACAGTGAGGTATGTGTGATTATTCATAATTATTCGACTGCTTGCTTTAATTATTTTGATTATTTCGAAATTAAAAATATATCTCACTATAATCTTTATAATTTACTTAGGTAAGTACTTAATTATCGGTCAGTTCCACCATTTAGTGTCATATAAGAAAAAAAAACGATATAATAATAATTTCACTATGATTTTACTCAACCTATCCTAGTGAAATAATTATATCGTTTTTTTTTTTTCTTATATGACACAAAAAGGTGGAACTGACCGATAATTAAGTACTTACAATAGTTAATTTATTTATTGGTTACTATAATTCATTTTAATATTATATATTTCAATCCTCACATAACTTCAATATAAATAACTAATAATGAAATGTTTCACAATAAAGAAATAGTAAACAAGAAACCTAAATGAATTCATTGCCTGCTCTAATTTTAGCCATTGAATACCAACATATATAATTAATTTAATTACATCTTCTTCTTTAATAACTCAATCTTATTTTATTTACAATATTTGCTTTCAAACTCATAAATTAAAGTGAAAAGCCAGCAATTAATTATTAGAAAGAAAAGCCAGCATTTACTTAAGTTGAAAAGCCATCATTATTATTAGGGTGAAAAGTCAATATTATATTATTTTATTGAAGTCACGTGGTGACCATAAGGCACATATTTGCTTGACTCATTAAGTATAGGGTAAGTTACGAATCATTGGACAGTTCTGAACTTTCGATCGAAATAAAAATATATAATAATTATTTATATTCAACTTTCACTTTAATTGGTATCCACGATACCGACATACATAATAGTTATTATTATTTAATTTTTATTTTAAGTGGTAGCCATATTCTTGCAGGTATCATGGATACCAATTAAAATAACGACTTAAATAATAATTATTATATACATATTTCTCAAATGATCGAAGATTTGGAACCGTCCGATAACTCGGAACTTATACCCCTATTATAAGAGTTAATAGTGCGTACCACACACTTCACCAACACACTAAATCACACTCACAAACAAAGACATTCTAGAGTAAGTATGATAGAGATATTAAAATAATAATGTTGAGAAAATGATGACCAATGGAGTTATTAGGAAAATGATGACCAGTAGAGTTATTAGGAAAATGATAACCAATGGAGTTTTTAGGAAAATGGTGACCAATAAATAGAGTTATTAGGAAAATGATGACCAAAAGAGTTATTAGGAAAATGATGACCAGTACAGTTATTAGGAAAATGATGACCAGTAGAGTTATTAGGAAAATGATGACCAGTACAGTTATTAGGAAAATGATGACCAGTAGAGTTATTAGGAAAATGATGACCAGTAGAGTTATTAGGAAAATGATAACCAATAGAGTTATTAGGAAAATGATAACCAATAGAGTTATTAGGAAAATGATGACCAATAGAGTTTTTAAGAAAATGATGACCAAGACATATATACTGATTTAGCTAAATTATTATTAAAGTAAAAATTTGATTAATTAATTATTAATATTAGTATTTCCCTGCCGTAGCCATGGACACAAATTACTCGTATTTCCTTTATAATTATATAATTCTTCGGACTGACTTACTATAGTTAATTGATTTTTTAATATAACCATACAAATTTCAGATTATGATTCTTATTGATTCTTAATAACTAAAAATGGTGATATTATCTAAGCTAAATATATCAAAAAATGCATAATAATTTCGCTATATAAATAAAATACTTAATTTAGTATACCTTCTAAAATTTTCATATCTGATGAATATTGAAAAAAATCATAAAATTTAATTCTAAATCAACAGCTTTTTTTCTTTTTTTATCTCTATATAATTTAACTGTGATTTATATATTGATTGTAAACATTCCAATAAATCTTAAATAGTGTCATTTAGTACATGTTAATCACATTAAAATAACAAATGACTCTTTCCCGTCAATACCTAACTATCGGTTCAGTGACACCAAGTGTGTTATTACTACACACTTTCCATTGGCTAAGTGCATCAATGGGCTGTCTACACACTTGCAAAAGAATGTCAGATTTAACATAGTCATTAGGGTAAGTTATAAGTTATTGGACGGTTCCACATTATCGACCATAGGATAGAAAACTAATAATTTAACATTTAAACTCGTTATTTTAATTGATATCCATGCTACATTTAGGTATCATGAATACCAATTAAAAAATGTTAAATTAATATATTTTTTATTAATGTTTCGAAAATGTGGAACTGTTCGATAACTCAAAACTTACCCTATCAGCTGTTTTTTTCACTCAAAAAGTGATTAGGTTGAGTAGTTTTTTAAAAATTAAGTCTACGGTCTTTTCCTTACATATTTCATTGACTATCAATATATCCTAATATATAAAATAAAAATATTGAATATTATTTGTTAAGCGCAACTAATTTTTAATTTAATTCCCTTATTTTTAATCCAATATTAAATGAATGATTTGAAATGAGAAAATATAAATAACACGTAAAAAAGGACATTTAAATTAATTATATTATTCATTATAATTTTTCCTGCTTATTAATTTCCTTGTCAATTTACTTCATTTTTCTCACCATAAATAAAACTTAAATAATGCCGATAAGAGGGCACTGTACGGTGACCGAATAAACACCCCGATGATTTCATTGTAAATCATTGCAGATAATTTTCTTTGATTAATAACCCTCTGCAACAATAGAATTAACAATGTTACAATAGTAGCATCTAGTGGGTAGCTATACCATGTGGTGGTCAGATACACTCTGGGACAGGATGAGTACACCTTTGGCGGGTAAAGTATGCGCACGCGACTGTGCTGCGTTCGCAAACGTGGGAAAAGCAAAGCCTTATTATTTTAATGTTAGTCAGTTCTAGTATCCCTGATACCTGCAGGTATCGTGGATACCAATTGAAAAAACAAGTTATATTTTTTTCCATGTGATCGAAAATGTGGATTTGTCCCATAATTCTTAATTTACTCTAATTTGAATAACATATTTCAATTAAATTCATCTCTTGTAATTATATATTAAAATAGTACGATTTATTATATATTATTTTACATTTTTGAAACAAATATAAGTACCATGTATTCAACCATATTATTATTAACTCATTCTGTACATCTGGCAACAGAAGTGTTCTAATTTCACTGTTATCTCCTGTTGCTGGCGCCTGTTTGTAGAAATGACTTTGCTAAAACAGTACCGCGTGCCTTTTAACGCTAAATATTAAGTCATTATCAACTGATTGATGCACCTTTGTATATTTACCTGATAGACTCATTGAGTTATAAAATGATAACCAGTAGGAATTTATTCAATCTGATTGAGTTATAAAATGATAACCAGAAGGAATTTTTAAAATCTGATTGAGTTATAAAATGATAACCAGGAGGAATTTTTAAAATCTGATTGAGTTATAAAATGATAACCAGTGGGCATTTTTTTAAAATTTGATTGAGGTATAAAATGATCACCAGTAGGAATTGAATCTACCACTGCATTTACCGTATAAATGGAATTTATTTAAAGTTTCGTACTTCACGTGACACTTTATTTTTTAAAATCTTTTTACAATAAATTTAACAATAATCAAATATAATAATGCCGTATAATTACTAAGGTAAGTTCCGAGTTATCGAACAATTCACTTTTTCGATCGTATAAATAAACTATAATATAATATAAATACCGAGTTACATAACAATTATTATGTATATAGTTTTTTTATATGATTCAAGATGTGAAACTGTCAGATAACTAAGATTTTACCCTGTTTATTTACCAAAGTAATCATAGTATAATAAATAGCTTCTTTAATTTGAAATAAATAGGAAGTTTATTTTGTCGGCAGTGACAATTAAAATGGGTCTAGGACATTTCGTCCACGGACATTTCGTCCACGGACATCTCGTCCACGGACATTTCGTCCACGGACAATTCGTTCACGAATTGCTATATTTTGTATTTTAAAGTGCATATTGGATAAATTTCATTTTATTTTTTACTATTACAGTAATAGCCAGGTATAAATATATATTATTATTATAGTGATTTAAGATGAAACATTTCATATGAAAACATAAAAATGTTTTTCTATCAATTACATTTATAAAATTAGATATGTTAAACGGGTTGACTGTATATCCTTAAATTATTTACCTCCTGTAATATTTTGCATTAATTAATGAGTTATGAGTATCTAAAATATGGAACTGAAATAACAGGGTACTAACGAGACTAAAAGTGGAAACGTAAGAATGAGAATAAAATATTTACAATAGAGATAAATACTAATTATTTTGTATTCTTTTATGGAAATATGGAACAGCCTGAAAACACGGACGTGTTTACGTTTATATAATTTAACGTAGCACTAAAAAGTACCAATATCTAGCTATTTATTTTATATCACATTTAATTATCAATCAATTGCTTAGTAGTATTTTATACATGTATGTATTTCATGTAGTCACTGTTGAAAAAAATTATGTCAAAAAAAAACTAATTTCTGAACCAATAATGCTTCCAATAAGCTAACCTGAGTACTGATATTGTTGTTGACGGTAGTTATTGTTAAAATACACTGTATTGTAGATATTGTATATATAGAAAAAAATGCTTCCGTTTATACACCGCAAATAGTTGTAGTTATTGTAAATATCAAAAAAAAAAATTCTATGTTTAGGTACTATATTATCTACGAGATATGCCTCGCTATTACAGACTCGGTCTGCTATTATTACAGATTACAATACGAGGTACAATAAAAGCGAGGCCTACCTGTAATCATTAAATAAAGTATTCAGTTTAATTATTTTCCTGTTGCCGGCCAGTAGGAGCAGGAGAAGAAAATTACGATAAGAATTTAGGCAAAGACCATCAGAAATGGATGTTTCTACTCTTATATTGCAGAATATTATAAATAATATATAATAAACAGTATGTGCACTACACATTATAATTATAATACAAAATAAAGCATTTCGTGAACGAATTGTCCGTGGACGAGTTAAATTATATTCTAATGGCACAAATTTGATGAAAAGAGAACATTTCATTTTTTTGATAAAAAGTATATTTTATACCTTTCGATATACTTGTACAGTCAGATTTAATTTCAGTTGTCAAATAAGATACCGACAAAGGAAATATAAAGTAACAATATAATTAATTATGTTTTACATTATATTTATCAACAGTATATTCCTACTGGAATTATTTACTAACATAACAATAAATATTTTTTTGATATGATATCAATTTTGATATATATAGCTACTTTAGAAGTTACTCATTAACCTATCAAGACCTGTGTTAACACCCACTTTCCGAGAACGGTGAGCCTATGTGACCTAAGTACACTGTGACCCTATAACATAATTAATAACAATAAATATTTCAATGAAAAATGTTGACTAGATATAACAGTTATGGCTTATTTAATTACGATATAAATAATTATGTAAAGTATGACTAGAGTTCTTGTTTCTCCCGTCTGTGGGGAGCTTCTTCTCCCTCCCCCAGGGTGGGGGTACTGGCCCCGTAGTGCCCCTCCTCAATGAGGAGCTCTAGGAGGAGCTCATCGTAGTGAAGGTAGGAGTAGTGCCCCTCCTGAAGCAGCTCCTTCAGAAGTTTGGCCTCCAGGAGAGACTTAAGCCATTCATCTGCCCAGTGGGAGGAGCTGTGAGAGGAGTGAGAGGTGAGAATAGAGGAGAAGAATGAGAGGAACGAAAAAATACGGAGATGGGAGGGAAGAAGGATATGAGAGGATAAAAAGAGGAGATGAGAGAAATGAATAAAAAAAATAATGCGAACATTAATCTAGCTAATAGGTTTCCATTTGATCTTTTGTAAAAAATCAAGGTTCGATAATTAATAAATCATATGAAGTATATAATGGTTAATTCAAATAATTACCTTTTATTCAGTTCGAAAGTATCCATTACTGTCCGTGGTTCTTTGCAATTGTAAGATGATTCTTTGGCGAACTTTTTTCCCACTTTAGAGTACAGGGAGTTACAAACCTCACACTCGAAATGCTCAATGAAGTTCATCTTCTCAGGGTCATTGTTAACTCCCCAATTTCTGTCCCTCATCAACCGAACTAATTTTTCATTTTCAAACTCCTGTGTCATTTTGTGACGTAAGTATTTCTCGTAGATGACGTCATTTCGGTCCAGATAATTGATATAGTCTGCAATATCTCTCACAGACGAGAAATCTCTGACGTGTACAATCGAATCCTTGTTCGGAGTCCATTGCAGAACGTTCGGAGCTCCCCAATAAATAGGAACAGTTCCGCAAACCAGAGGACGCCAGAGTTTCTCAGTTACGTAATCATCATCAGCTGCATTTTCTAGAGCCAAAGAAAACTTGTATTTGGATATCAAACTCTTTAAATCTTCATGCCACATTCCCTCGACGCCATCATCGATGTTTTCAGCAAGAGATTTGTTATTCAGACAAGCTCCGTAGGAATCGATCTGAAAATGATAAATACTGGTGAATGGTGATAAGAATAGGTTTAAATTATAACCAGACACTCACAGTACTCGACACGTGGGTGTTAACATTTGTCATGAACTAATCGGATATTACGAATTATATGATTGAGATATCATGAATTATATTAACGCCCATTTTCGAGTACTGGGAAGATTACAAGATTCTGGAGAATATCTATATAATTTTTTAGTTCCACATATATAAATATAACTACTTTTCTAGCTATTGCTATACTAATCATGATTTAATGATTCATTATATATAATATAGTGCAGGGGTTAATATACTATGATATTAATTAGTGTAGGTATTCAACTAAAATTCCTAGATCGCTTTAAATAGGTGTACCAACCTTTAGTCTTTGGGACTTACTTGAGCTAGGACTTACTTTAACATATTTAGAAAGTTCCTTCACGAAGACATCTCTCTGAGACGGTGGATCACAGTCAGATTGAATATAAATGATGGCACCCAAAACATCTTTTTGAAAGGAATTCTTGTCGTCAACTGAGACCAATCTGTCTCTATCTGTCAAATCCTGAATTGAAGACAGGTATTGCAGTGTCAGTGGTATGTCAGACGATTCCTTGTACGTTGATGTAAAGTTGAATAATTCTATGACTTCTTTATGGCACAGCAGAGGATTATTTTTGGGGGACTCTTCATGTAGCAAAGCCCAAATTTGATCAGATTTTCGTGAGTTGGGAAGTGAATTGCCTTTGAAATCACTTCCATAGAAGAGTATACCAGTATCTGGATCATTTAAAATTGTTCTGTCATCAGTTATTAAACAGTTTCCTAACTGACATGTCTTTATTTCACGATAGTTTTCAATGAAAGGATTCCACCATAGCAATTGCTTATTTGAATTTTCCCGCGTGGAAGAAGAACACAGGACGCCATCTTGAACGGCAAAAACGTTCATAAAAATTAAAAACAGATGCACTTTACCTTCCATACCAACTATTGATACTATTTCAAATTCTCATAATGAATAAAAACTTTACAATTAATATTAAACACACATTCATCCCACCAGATGGGGTAATATAAAGTTATATGATTATTCAGAACATCGACACGTATCCTCACTTGACACAAAACTTGATCCTACTGAGATGTGAGATTACGACATTACGTGGACAATAAATACAGTATTCATACATAAAAATAACTTAAAAATTATCTTTTTCATCATTAAAGTAAGAGGATATTAATTGCACACAAATGTTCCTTAATCACATGAATGTACCGTTAGCATTCACGTCATGTCCTGGTCAGTGTTTGTAGAAAGTTTTTTTTGGTACAAGGTAATTGAACATTGTGAAGGTACTACCTGTTACTTTAATACATATGTCTCATAAACTCTTGCAGCTTAATCAGTTCTATTATGTCAAAATTACAAATCAATTGCTCAATATATTGTAATTATTTCAACTGTATTACCTTCGATGTTTAAATTCAATTTTTATTATTGAACTTATAATATTTGTGAATTAACTTATTACCGGTATACTGGTAGTTAATATGTAGGTATGATAAAGCTGAATTATCTCTGTGATAACCTAATTGTTATCTGGAAATAAAATCGATAAGCAATACAAATTCATTATACGCGTATGAG
>CANNZV010002808.1:94613-159993 GCA_947561585.1 Caprella mutica
CTCAAACTCGCCATTAAAATGGCGAGTTTGGATATGCTTCATTACCTGGTTATGACTCTAGCGAGGAAATTATATCACCGTTGTGGACACCATTTGAAAGAGGAATATCTATTTTTTCTTATTAATGACTGATTAATTTTTCACTCCTGTTTGCAGAATATGGGAGATGTTTGGGATTTTCTCTATGACCAATTTAGAATTAATTCCTATATTTACATTAATTTAGTTACAGAAACTTTTGAATTAATTCCTGACAGTATGACCCAATATTACCATTAATTTTATTGTAAACAGAAAGAGAGATCTCTATGAACACTTAACCAGTTTCTGCAGGCTGTGTTTTACTTCTTGCATAGCTATTGTTAAATTGGGTTATCACTTATCAGCCCCCCCCCCCCCCCCCCCCTGTTCAGGCCTGTGCCAAATAGTGAGTTTTATTCAGTAACCTTTCTTGCTTATTATTTGAAATTCTTTTATTGGGTGCCAATTCAACATACATCACATTCACATGCTATTTCCCTACCAAAATAACAATTGCTCTTATTCATCATCTCTTAATATTGTAAGGTGCAATATCCTGTTTGTAATTGTATTTGATGGTAATCTTGGCTGTCATGTTGACTGACTTTTCATATCTCTAATAGTAATATAAATATTCTTGCTATGCCTGAGGACAATTTTTATGATGCTGGTACGATTCAGGTTCAATCAAAAAATAAAGTGATTTTTGATATGATTCCTATACCTGATTAATTTATATATTTTTTTTTTATTTGGTTAGATATTTTGCTACCTTATCAAGAGACATATTCAATTCAATTTATCATAATTTCATTAGTAGTACTTTGTAGTGTTCATCTGTAGGGTGAAGCTTATATTATAAAGGTAGCCCTATTACTTAAAAACTAACACATTAGAATAATGTTGGAGGACAAGACAAATTAGGGGAAAATGTTGGCTGATTTTTTGGAAATTCAGAGGAATTCAATGCACCAAATATAGACTGGCACAGTATGGGACATTTTTAATGTTTTCTGTATGAACAATCTTTAATTTCTTTCTATATTTACATATATTTTGCTAGCAGATAGCAAAATGGAGGATTTCTTGAAGTGCAACCATACAGTTTTTGTTGTCTTGCACAGAAAATGTTTAATAACATTATTTGTCCCTCAATTTGAAGACTGGATATTTTAAAGAAAAGAATGGCTAGACAAATTTACCAGCTAAATCAATCTAGGAATTGTTCACAAGATTGTATATACTAGGTTATTAATGATTAGCTAGAACTCGAGTATTTTCCCAATCTGTATAATAATGTGGCTGCAGAATCTCTCTTTTCAATTGCAGAATATTTAATTTAGTGAATTACTCTCTGAAAACATTGAGTCTTCAGAAGTTTAATGTGAAATATTTTACATACACATCAACCAATAAATATATATGATTCTCTCTCTGTATTTGTTACACTGAAGATCAGAATTCTGCGACTTTTCAAAAAAGAAAGTTGCTCTTAATTGGCTGATTTTCAATTTACCAGCCACAAGTGACATTACTACTGAGTTTCTACTTCCTAAAGTATCAAAGCACTAATAAGTTAATATTTACCATAATATTAATATGCATTGTATTCAGTTGGTGACTCTGTAGAAGTACCTTCATATTTTGTTTTAATCTATGAAAAACTGGATCTAATGATAAATTTTAAATTGAAAACAAAAGAAAATAGAATATAATTGTTAGAAAGCTGAAAAAATGAGTAGGTGAGCTATGATAGGTGCTGTGAATGATATGAAAACAAAAAAGTAAATTAACAGAATTGTTCATAACCAAATAAATGACATAGCTAGTGAATGAACAACATAGATAATAAAGAAACAATAAACAACAAGGATTATATAATTATATTAGCAATTAGCATTATCTAGCTACATAACATCTGAAAGAAGAAGAACAACTCATTTGATGCAGTGAATATTGCATGAGAATAGTCTACCATTTAAAATAATTATTGAGAGCTACTCAGCTACAGTCCCTCAAAATCTGGTGTTTTGCAGAGAAATTGTCAGAAGTTTCTTTTCCTGTATCTGCAAATCAATTTAGACTAGAGAGAAATTTATGAATTATAATGTATATCTTTATTATAATACTAACATAGTTGTCTTTTCAGGTATGCACAATGAATGTGGTTCAGATTTTATTTCAAATTTTGTACTTGATAGTACACTTTTTAGTTAGTGTGCTAGTTTCTGGTTACAATACATTCTGTGATGTTCAGCACGCTGCAGTGCTCTTCTATCAGAAAGTTATCTCAAGGACTGATGTTGGTAAGTTGTATTAGAAGATATCAATTTCCTCACTTATGTTTAAATTAGTTTATTTGAGAAAGTTATGTGATTCAAACCTTTAAGTAATTTATTTAATATATTTGTTATTTACAAAATAAACATACTGGCAGTTTATTATGTCATAATGGTTAAAAGTGAACACCCACTGTGACATGTTCTATCAAACTGTCTGCTAGTAACCAATTGTTTGACAGACAGATGATTTTATTTAACATCAGAAATATGAATTTATTATAATTTGATTTATTGGAATTTTATGTGTTCTGTAGTTTACTAATAATGTTATTAGTCCCAAGTAATTATTATTAGCATAAGCTATGTCAAAATAGAATTATTTCTTGAAAGGAAAAAGGATAGGCACATACATTTTTATTTCTTTTCTTAAATCGAAATTCTTTTCTCGTGCATTTATTTTAACCCAGTTTTTTCATTTCATATACTTGGTTACTCTAATAAAAAATCACTAGTTTTCCTGATTGCATTACATATACATAGATAATCATGAATATTATAACTAGGTATTTGTTTACTATCATTCCTTAAATTATTACAATATCTTTCAGATAAGGATGCCTTGCAATCACTGGAGTCCAAGTCTGTGAAAGTTCCATCACATCCTACTATCATTCTCCTGCCTCAGCAGTTCAATGGATCTTCTTACCACACTGACCAACTGTGTAACGGCCTGGCCTACTTTGCTAAGGGTGGAGCGTCTTATTTGTCTGTGTATGACTCCGAAGGTAATGGTCTGATAGATTCTTAGGAATGCCTTCAGCATCGTCTAAACTATGAAGGAGAGCTTTTAGAGGGTTGGGTTCATCCCCCTCAGGGAACTCAACCCCTCACTCTCATTTCCTAAAGGAAAATTCTTTTGCTTAAATTTTGTTTTTAACTGAAATTAGTTTCTCCACAAGCAAATAGAAAAATCGCATCTTGATAGTAGGGAGCCATATTATTTACTTAATTTGACACTGATTGCTTATTCTTTAGCTTCTCATTATATAAGAAACTTATTTAACTTTCACAATCATTTGGGTGAAAATCTAAATCAAGTCTGGAAAAGTAATTTCCCAATTAAAAAAAATTAATTTAAAGGTTTCCGAACATGAGGTAGCTACATCAGTTAAAGAATACAAATAATTTGTTTAGAATACTATTTTTTTTAAATTACATTCATATCAAATAAATTTAGTTAAATATTGATTTAGTGTCCTAATTCACAGATGAATTTTAAAATTGAATGGAATTTTGTTATTTTCTTTGGATTATATATTTTAACAAAAAAAATTAGGAGTAGGCTGAGTAGCTACATACAGTAGTGACCAAAATATAAGGGTAGGTAAAAACAAGTTATCTAACTCTTAAATTTCATAAGAAGTACAAAACACATATCAAAATTTTGCACGTATTTTCATATAGAGCTCATATTTATTCGTATGAAATTTCAAAGCATTTGGACAAATATTCAAGGAATAGATTAAGGGTAGCCATCATAAACTTTGAAATATTTCCAGATATTTGCAATTAATCTTAATGATTTGGGAATAATACTTTCCTATATCACTTCAATACATCTTCTACCATAAAATTCTACTAATTTTACTTAAAATGAAGGAGTTATCCATTTTCTATATATCCTCCAGAAATGTCCATAATTCTTCCACATTTGTTGTGTTTCTTCTCTGAGTACAGTCTCCAATTATTATCCAAACAATTTCCATTCGATTGAGGTCAGGGCTCTGTGAAAACCAGCTCATTTGAGCAATTTCTTCATCTTCTTATAGGGTCCTAACTTCATTATCTGAGTATTGTAGGGTACGCTGTCCTGCTTGAAACTCTTGTGTTTATTTACTCATTCTCCGAGAGATGTTACTACTGTATGATATTAATTGCTTAATTTTAAATGAATGTAATTTAGTATTTTTTTACTTTATGATCTAATTTTTTTTTTCTAGGTCTAGTTTTGGAAGAAAAAGATGGCATCAAATCCAAACTGGAAAAACTTCTACCTGACAGTCATGTTTTACTCGCTTCTGATGAGGTTACAAATAACCATTCTATCACAGACAGTCGTTTGAGACACAGAAAACCCAGTGAAGAGACTTTAGAAAGGGAGCCTGTAATACTGAACATACAGAGCTACAAGACTGGCATGAAACCCATGCTGGAGACAGTAGCTAGATTAGGAAAATTACCACTTAATGTCATACAGCAACAGAGCATTGAAGATGTTCACAGAATCCTACTAGAACAAACCTATTCTCAAAATGTTCTAGATTACTCTAGAAAAGATAGGAGCTCTGTTGGAGACAGATGTAGTTCTTTAGTCTCCTCCATACCTGACCCTGACATGGTGATTGTGGTGGGAGAGCATTTAACCAGCAGAGGTTTTCCATGTTGGTTTCTAAGGTTGTCTGAATTTGTTAACATTCCTTCTTTGTTTAGGTTAGATAGTTCACTTTTACAGAGACTCGTTATGAATTTCTCTAAAAAAGAGCAAAGGTTTGGCCGATGAAATCTGTTGTTAGGAATTGATGACTAGTGTTTATTTATTAAGTAGGACTATTTTTTTTTTCTCTTGTAACCGTTTGTTTTGGTATGGAAACTTAATAAGAAACTGAAAGTTTGGTTTTTGTTGTAGAACATTCCTATCTAAAAGTGCCAAAAAGTTGACAGTATGATTTTTTAACTTGTTCAACTTTGATTTCAATGATTGCTAATTTAGCATATAGAAATATTTTAACATAAATAAAGTATTTTTATATTCGAAGGATTTAAATAGCTAGTTATTTAGCTGATGGATTAAGTACAAAAGTTTATGTTTTACTCTATTTATTTAGAATTCTGACCATTAGATAACTTGATTAAAGAAGTTTTTGATTATCAGATATAATCATAACTTTTACATTGACAGGCCCCAGAGGCTCTATCCTGAAACTGTGTGTAGTGAATGGAAGAGAAGTAGTTGGCATTCCTTGGAACCCAATTTATTCTCTTCTCATTTGAACGCTATTTGCACCTTCATTCTCAAACCTCATTTATTAACAAATATCCATTCCTTTAACTACATTAGGAGTAGTTTACTTTAGTAATGAAGCCACTTTCCTTATAGACAGTCCCCTGTTGACGCCAGCAATTATGGATCTTGTTTTTTTTTATATTTACGGTTTATTACTTAAAGTAAATGTTTTCCTCATGCTTTTTATATTTAATTTATACAAGATACCGTGTTTACTGTATGTTACGTTTTTGACAGTAAAGTTTTCCTGCAATATGTATACACATTTTTTAGTTTATGACATGAAGACCTGACATATTTATTCACCTTATGAAGTATCCTGACTAAGCAAGAGAAAATAAAACAAAAGTTTGATTTTTTTTCCACCTCTATTCTAAGAAAACATCTTAGGAATTGCTGTTGGGTCCACGTTTCTTTCCGAAGCCTTGGACAACGTTGACGAAACGTCTGTTGTACTGGATGCGACGCTTGGCACGTCCGGTCTTCTTCTTTTTCTTCTCCTGGGCCTCCACTTTGGGGGTCTGGCCCTTTACTTTACCAGCACGTGACAAGGAACCGTGAACCTTACCTGTGAATAGAGGGGAATGTATTATGTTAAAAAATACTTAGAATTAGTTTATCAACAAAATTTTACTAGCATAGCCATCGTCTTATTACAGATGCTGTAGCCAATAAATGATAAAATCTCAAAAACCAAGAGGCAAAAACTTTTAGTTATTTGAATTGAGTTATTTGAATCACATTTGCCCATATGTTACACTGAGCTTAAATCATCACATTCTACCTCTAATTTTCTTAACCCATTTATGATAACAGTGCATATTAATCAATTTAAAAAGAGAAGCATATCAACAACACACTGCCAGAATTTACTAATTACACATATATCCAAAAGGTGCACACTGATTGATGTGCATTTGTTTAGTAGCAGTGTGACGCAGTTAGTATCTAATCTTTACACTTCACTGCTGTTTTAACAGATACACTGTAGAAATAAAATAAATGAATATACATAACACTAATAATTTGTTTACTACTGGGCCGAAAACATGAACAAAAAAATAACTATCCATGATTGATATTATGTATGTTTAAAATTAAGAAGAAAAATGTGTATGGTTACTGCAGGTACTTATGAATTAAGTAAGCTATTGATTACACATATTCTAAGGTCAGTTACCACACCAAACACTTTAATGCTCTCCTATTACATAAAATTTATTCTGTACTAGACTATTACATCAGAGCACTATAAACTCACCTCCAAGAAGTGCGGCATTGCAGTCGATGTTCTCAACAGACAGGAGACCAATTTCCATGGAGTCATTGTCTAGGGGAGAACCTGCGGCGTACAGACGCAGCTGAAAGAAAGTAGAAAATTTAGGACTTGGCTAATATAGTTAATATATTGAGATCATTTGAAATATTAATTACATGGTTACAGTCCAGATTTTTATGAACAGAAATCATGTAAAATATTGGGTTAATCATGTTTAGAATCAAAAATTTATTTAGAAGAGAAAACCTATAAATACCATCTATACCTGAACAGTTACATGCTTCTAATTATCAATAACAATCCAAACTCACCATTTCAATGGCAAGTTTGTGACATTTGTCAATGAATCAATTGCAAATAGCAAGAAATATCTATTTTTCTCCTATGCTACAATGTTATTTTGGAGAGAATTTATAATAAATTTAATCATTTGAGAGAAATTTGGTATATATAGTGTTTATAAGCAATACTATTTTACTTGGGTCACAATGAACTGATTGTGGGATTATTCTTCATTGATAATAAAACTGCTTAACCTAATTGATGGCTCTACTAATTACCTCATCGGCATCAACATCTTCAACCTGAGCAGTGTAAGCTCTAAGGTCTCCTACAGTTGAGCCAGCAGGAGCATCAAAGATGTGAACGGATGAACCTCTGATAAAGACGGGCATTGTGATGGTCTGGAAAGGGGGAATAGTATAAATACATAAGAAATAAGAGATCTAAGTTTAGGAATGAAGGTAAAAGTATATATAAATATATTTATTTTTCAAAGTGTGGCAGGAAAGTTGACAGTTTAGGCTGTTTGACACGAAAATGGATCAAGATTGCCATATTTAATATAATTTGATGAATGTTTATACTTCCTAGTGAAGATTTATTACTTGACAACCAGTCTGCAGAATATGTGAGATATTTGGGATATTCTCTCCGAACAATTTTGAATTAATTCCTATATTTACATTAATTTTGCTACGAACACTTCTGAATTAATTCCTATATTTACATTAATTTTGCTATGAACAGATTAAGAGATCTCTACGAACACTAAACCAGTTTCTGCAGACTGGCTTGACAACAACTTTATGCTTCATGCATGCCAGACTATATTTCATGGTAAATTTCATAGACTTGTCAGTGGATTTTTTTTCATTGAAAATAATATTCTGGCAAAGTGGGTGTAATTATAGCTAGTTATTTATTCTTATGTTACCATTAATTTTCGGGGTAAATGGGTAAAATGTTGGTGGATCAGCCAGATTACTGAAAATTTATGGTGGACTTTTTCAGATGTTTCAAAAAGTCGTGGAATTGGAATTGTTTTGTGCACCAAATACAGACTGGTATGCACGTAGCACACAGCCAGTCTGTATTAGGTGCACCAAATCCCACTGACTTTTTCGAAAAGCTGAAAATATCCACCAAGAATTTCCAGTAATTTTGCTGATCCACCAACATTTTTCCAATTTTTCCACCGAGAATTATTGGTAACATAGGAATAAATAGCTAAAAATCCACTGACTTTGCCAGAATATTATTTTCAAAGGGGAAAAATTCCACCGACATGTCGGTGGAATTTACCACAAAATACAGACTGGGCACACAGTGACGCAGCATATGCATCTGAGCAGCATCTCTTTCCATGTTACAGAGTATGTCAGTTAAAGCCAATTATTTGGCTTAGATTTCATATGGTCAAAACTTAGATATGTCTAATTGGCTTCAAATTTTGAATTAATATGTTCCCATGTTAATTTTGGCTTGAAATCTTCAAAATTGAGCCAAATTGGCTTGCCTCAGAATTTTAATGAAATTATGGCTTACAATTTTCCAGCCTCTAAAATATGGATCTCTTTGAGATATTTTATGAGTAATTTACTTCATATTCATTTATAGGTTTTCAAGTCAGTATGCTATAATACTGGCAACTTTTGATAGGTGATTATAAGCTGAAATTTTCAACTTATATATAATACTGGTGACTTCTTCTACCATACTTGATATTTTGGAACATTTAATATATTATCAATATATCCTAACCTATATTTACTCTATACCTAATAGATCTTTAATGTGTGTTTTTAGAAAATCTACTTTTATCTTTAACTTTTAATGTGGAAACTAATAAGTAAATCTTCATTCATCAGAATTAATTTATTTGTTTCAGTGTGAAGGTTATAGCAATTTAATTTAGATTTCACAATATTACAAACTATGTCTATCTTACTAATCTTGGCTATGAATTATCTTAAGATGAACAAAATAGATTTAGGGCAACCACAACTTTACTTTTGTAAGCCAATTTTAGACCATGTTTTAAAGTGTGGACAAAGTCGCCAGTATATTGGCGACTTTTAAGGGGTTAAATAAGTTGAAAAACATGTAAATAACAAGTAAATCACTCACAAAATAGTCTCAAGAGATGCTCATTCATCAGACATGAAGTATAAGGATGTTTTCAAGTGTAAAATCGTCACCAGGAAGTCAAATTACTCATTTAAAGTACCTTGAATGTGGCGACCTGTATCCATTTTCTCACTAAAATGGCGACTTTCCTGCCACACTTCGAAACATGGATTTTAGAGCCAAAATTTCACAAAAATTCTGAGCAAACTTGCAAAGCCAATTTGGCTCATTTTTTAAAGTTTTCAAGCCAAAATTAACATGGGAACATAGGAATTATTTCAAAATTTAATGCCAATTAGACGTATCTAAGTTTTGACCATTTGAAATCTAAGCCAATTAATTGGCTTTAACTGACATACCTACTCTGTAACATGGAATACAGTCTGGAAATTTAATAATCCACATGGTCATTGGTCACTATATTTTTATCTTTTATTTTCAGTTTAAAACTTTGAAGCAAAGTCTGAGTTTTAACTTTCAAAGCATTAAGTTTATAACAGAATACATGATCACAAATATAGATAGTGACTAGTTAATTATACAGTAGGTAGCTATAAAATGTGTGAAAAATAGGTAGGTCAACAGTTAAAACTCCATATTTGCGTAGGAACCAGAAATAATTCAGCCACAATCAATTTCGCCAAAAAAACACTTCAATAAATTTCTTTTAACAAGAACACAAAAGATCTCGCACACACAATTCCTATAAATTTCAAATAGGTAATAATTTCACAATGAACCACTTATTTAAACACTTACATAGTAAGAATTTCGTATAAAATATCAACTATTAGAATCCGACGTAGTCGTTGTTTACAAGAGCTCCATAACCATAATAAACCGATGTTGCCATAAATACCATACGATATTTATCCAGAGAGCGTTTGTACTCTGCAGTGTGATGTAATAATAAAAAGTTAATATATTTTGCCTCTAGTTTATCAACTATTATGAATATTATTTTCTATTCGTTTAGATTTTAATTATATTAATTAGTTTTTCAGTAGAATGAATCATTTAATTCTATATTAATACGGATATAAATATTATTTATCTAGAGAGCGAAAGTATTTCGCAGTGTGATGTAATAATAAGAAATAATTAATATATTTTACCTCTACTCTATTAAATATTATTTTAAATTCTTTAGATTTTAATTACATTAATTAGTTATTCAGTAGAAAAAATCATTTAATTCTACAATATTCATGTAAAATATTGTATCGTTGAATGTTGTTGTTAATAAAATTATTTAAAAAAAAAATACTGCAATAGTAATGAAATATGTGTTGATTTAGTATATTTAATGAAAGTACTGTTAAATCAATGTATTTTATTATATTAATCTAATAAAATTGTATACAACATAAATATATATTATAGTTTCTAGAAAATGATTTGTAGTATGAATGATGCATGGTTTTATTAGCTACATATACATGCATCTCCACATTAAAAATTAAAGCGATTAAATATTAATAGTTAAAATATATCTGAATACATGATTGTAATATAATTATGTTAAATTTCCGTAGATGTGTTTACCAGCTTGGCTAAAAAATCAAACTAAAATTCGAAACCTTCTTCCTCAATAATTATATATTATAGGAGTCTCTAAAAAATAGTTATACACTTATACGCACTATAAAAATATAATATAGGTATGTATGTTCATAACATGAAATATATAGCGTAGTTCCTGAAGCAATTTCTTCTTCTTCTGTTAAGATTTTATTCTTCTTGTTTATAGGTATTGAATTACTGAAAATTGCATGGTTCTATCCGATTATTTTATAGTATAAATTTCGAATTATCAGACAGTTCCATATTTTCGATCATATAAGAAAAAAGTATATAATAATTGTTATTTACCTTTTTATCTTGAAATTAATTATCGATTAAAATAAAGCTTGTGTAATGCTTTTTAAATTTTTTGTATTATGTATGATCGAAAATGTGGAACTGTTCGATAAATCGGAACTTTTTCTTTCCAATTAAACCTTGTCATAATTATTAGACAAATTATATTGTAAATATCAATTTGCTAATAGTGTCAATTTAAAGTCTTACGTCCTTATTTACGTACACCAAAGTCCGATTGTTCAAAATAAGACTCATAAATAATTAGGGTTGGGACAATATGCTCTTAAAATCATAGATCCCGGAAATATTATAGACGGAGAGAATTAAACACTATTGAATCGTTCTAAAGCAGAGGCATATAATATTCGATTTCATTTTGTTTCGTCAACGATATTTTTGGGATCTATGATTTAAAGAGCATATTGTCACAACCCTACTCGAGTAGGAAAACCATGAAATGGCTAATAAATGCAATTTTCCAACAGAAGTGGATTTATTTTCGTTCCTGGAGAATAAAAACAAATGGTTTATTGTTTTACAAATTGTAATTATTAATTTTTAATAACCTATGCCATATATAACTCTTTAAATCACCAAATTAAGACACCACTTTTTTTTATAGATTTTTATAAGTATCTCTAATAGCAATTAATATATCAATAGTATTATTATAATATATTATAATAATCTGAATATATTTAGAACCAACTTGGAAAAGAGTTTAATCACGATATTATCAGAGGCCATATCGATGACGTCAAAAGGAAATTGATTACAAGGGACTGGAAGGAGCAGTAAGAAAGTAAGTGGCTCATGAGCAAAGTCACTTACCACCATCGGTGACAATGCTATGGATGCAGAAAAGCTACTCCGTGAATGCAATCACCCATCAAGAAATGAGATAAAAAGGGACACAAGCACCGGTGACTGCACTCACCGATGGAAGAGAAAAATGAAGAGGTGATAGTAAATGAAGCATATATACGAGCCTATACCTAACACAAAAATCTAAGACCTCGATAGTTGAAGAGAATAACCCTAGCGTTATACTCCAAAACTGCAAGTTGCGTTAAAAAAAAACTATTAACATGGTAAAAATGAAAAAAAAGACAATATGTATATGATCCAAATTACAATTCGGGGCCCAAGGGACGCCATACCACTTCTCTTCCATTCACCACAGACAGCTACTGGATAGAGCCCCTGGGAGCACATAATTTCTAAAACAGGAAAGAATTACTAGAATGCTTTAGAAAATAGTGTCTGTCAAATGATAACTAAAATTGAATCATGATATTTCAACATAAATAGCCAAATAGGTATGTACAGTATATTTGGGAGAATTTTATACAATCAACTTAATATTTTGTTTGCATCTAATAAGGCTAAACATGATGTTTATTTATTTATATAATAATTCACCACACAATCCACTCATATCAATATTAAAAGTACTAAATTATAATCAGAATTAATTAATTGGCCTTAAAATTATCAATGTTAATAATGAACTCAAGAAACCATTACCAGGTTTGAGAACGTTTAAATTTTAATAATAAGCCCAACAAAATATAACACTAGAAATTCACTAAAAAGTAATTCCCTCCAAACAACTATCAATGCAAAAAAGTAACAATGTTCTTTTCTCGAATAAAGAATAACTAGACATTGAAGTATACTACCTGGATTATATTTGGAACAAGACAAAAACATCGGGGAGAGCAGAGACCGTTCCAAATTAATCATGGACACTGAAAAGTCACACAGATCGATACAAATTTCTTAATTCAGTTTCCTACCATATGTTGATATCATATCAAGCTATCAATTTAAATTGATCTACAACGAATCAGTTCAATATTGAAGGAGAACTAACGATTTATCCAAAATATCAACAATCATAACATCATCAATCAAGGAGTGTCTTCGGCTGCGCTCCTAGCGGGTCGTAGCAAAACTAATTAATAACTAATTTGAAAAGAGTAGAAATCAAAGGGAATATTGAAAATATAATAATAGACAAGAAAATACTAAAAAGATAATAAAAAACAACATAAACTAGAACTAGAATCTCTCTTGAGGCCAGGCAGCTCTTGTCGCCCCGTCCATCTCCGTAGCGAGGGTGTTGTCACCCCTGAGGGCGTGACTTCCTCCTCCAATGACACACTTACACTCGGGACAAACACCTTCCTCCATTGCTCCTCCACAGTCTGATATGCAGTAGATGTGACCGTTAGGACACTTGTACCAGGCCCCTTGTCGCACTGAACCTAAAGAACAAGGATTGCAAATTAATAGGTAGGAGTACCTAGCTATAGCACCACTGAAGGGCAACTATAGGATAAATGGCATATCTAACAGTTAAAGACTTTTCTCTATCGGATTCATTCATGCTGGCGATAAGAGGGGAAATCTACAACTCAGATATTGAGAAAATCGCTTTCAAAATTTGCAATTGCGGCAAGTAAATCATTGATTTTTGATTGACTCTATACATACTCCTTTCTTCGCCAGCATAGTAGGCAAGTAAGCCATTCTAGCAAACTTTTAGCAATCATAACTAATTTTTGCACCTTTTGGACTTTCCTCTATTTCGCCAGCATGAGTCAATTATATATATAGACAAAAGCAATTTAGGCAACTCACCAGACATTGCAGACAATATCTGTTTCTTCTCTTCGTCAGATATCCCTAAAGAACCGAGATGCGATTCACACAACTTCAGGTAAGCCTTCACCTTCTGCGCTGTTTTCACAGTGAACTTTTCGGCGGGGTTCATCAGTTCCTTTATTTTTTTGTCGTAATGTAAGATATGTAAATTCAGATTGCGAGCATTGGCAACTTTTCGTGTGCTTTTACGAATCTCGATGCGGTTGAGCTCACAGTCGACTTCTGTGACCAACTGTGGAGATATTCGAATTTTCTGGAAGAACAGAAGAAACATTTTCCTGTATGATGAGCATTGAATTAAATAAAGTATCGTGTTAAAGTTTACTTAGAAACCAAAGTGAATACCAGTGACATGAGAATGAAATTAGATTCAAAGAACATCAATCAGAAGCCGACAGAAATGAAAGTGGCTTCATAAACAGTCACTTAACATCAGTTTTGACAATGCTCATGGATTATAGTTATTGGAAGGACAAGTTAACTTCCAAACAATTAATTACACTCTAAATATTTCTACTATGCCGATGAATTTCTTTGCACCTTTGAGTTCCCGTAAAAAAGGACGAGCAATAAATTTTTGTTTTTTTCAAAAAAAATATATTCCAATTTTTTTTGTTATCCGGAATTAAAAAAATATTCGGATATTTTGTTATCCAGATTTGATATTTTTCGATTATTCAAATATTTCGGTCATCAAGATTTCTCTTAACTGGTATCACCAGTTAAGAACTATGGACTTTGATAATTTCGGATTTCCATATGTAATTCCGATTATTTTTTGAAATTCCAGATTTTATTGAAACCTCGCCTTTTTTTCAAATCGTGCATTTTTCAGAAATATCTCGTTTTTGGAAAACCTGCATTTATTTTGAAATCAGCCTTTATTAATTTCGCATTTTCGGAAATCACGCATTTTTTGCATCCGTATTTTTTATTTGTTGATTTTTTTGTATCCGGATTTATTGAATCCCAGAATATTGTTACCCATATTTTTTTCTTTTTCTGTTAAGCAGTTTTTTGTTATCCTGACAATTATTCTAGTCCTGGATTTATATCGTATCTTGAAGTTTAATCTTGAAGCGTGACATTTTTTTAAAGAAACACTGTATTAGTATGCGTATAGGGTGATTATATTCATTAGATTTCAGTCGATTGTTACTTAAATTAGTTCTTAGACTTTTTTAATTTCGTTCATAATCTGACAGCAGAAAATCTCAATTCAATAGACCCCTAAAGTAAAGACAGCGTCGTTCCATCTCAGCTTATCATCAAAATTGCTGTGAAATCATTACTGTAAAGTGTATTGAAATAAAAAAGTTACGAGTAATTTTAGACGTTTTCTGTTGTCGTTTTCACGTCAGTGGCTCAGTGCCTGTCACTTCGAATGGTGCTTTTGCTCGTCTCTTCGGAGCAAAACGCTGCAAATCCTCTCGAAAAGACCAAATAAAACGTTTTAAATAACTGAACTTCTATATATCAAACTAATTTCAATAAACTTTACAGCAATAAATGCGGTTATACATTAAGCATTGAAATATAGAATTAAAATTCTCAAGATTAAGCAGATCGTCAGATATAAAGATGTTTATATAATTATCCTCATTTTTAATCCCGTAGCTGAGTTGGAACGGCGCTGCCTTTACTTTGGAGGTCTATTCACAACGTAATTTTACAGATAAAAAACCTGATAAATCAAAACAAAATTTTTTGATTTAATCAGAAATTTATTAGTATAATAAACATTAAATTCAATATTTCAAAGATACTAAATCCAAGAAATTTCCTATAGCTTAAAAAAGTTCATTGATTGTTTAACTGTGGATTTTGTCATGATGGGGAAATTGGAAATTTCTCAAAATCAGATTGGTCATGACATAAATATAAAATATACTATTTACATAAAATACCAACACAAAAAAATATTTTGAAAACCCAAACGATGCTGTTAGAAAAATACATTGAAATATAATTTACATAAATGAAGAAAAATAATTTTATTGATTCAGAAACAAAAATGAGAAATCAAATATATGAATGTTGACAAAATGAATGAATCACAATGGATTGATAATTAATAGGTATATATGAATGTGATTGAAATGAAGTTGTATAGATAAATCTCATTTCTACAGACTATAATTTTCCAACATTTATAATTTTAGAAAATGATTTTCTTCTAATAGGAGGACCCTGCTGTAGGTAGCAGGTCCATGTCATTCCAGAGGGTGTTATCCCGGTCCAAGCTGTAACTCGTACCCCCAATGGTAGCGCCGCAGTCTTTCTCAGGACACACACTGACTTGGTTAGCCAGTCCGCAGTTACCAATGGCATAAGGATGCCCATTGGGGCACTTGTACCAGTGCCCCGAACCAGCAAAATTCAAAGCCTTCTTGATCTCCATCTTCTCCTGTAGTGTCAGGTCAATGTTGCTGTTTAGTTTGAGTTCCTCGAGAAGGCTTTTGAACTGTTCCTCCACCTCAGCTTTGAATGTCACAATTGGACTCAATAGTTGCCCTATCTTCATAATGAGTTCCTTGCCCCTGGCAGTTAGAGAGCCACTGTCCACCACTGTGTCGTAAGATTGAAGAGCTGCTAGGCGCTGCATTTCATTAGCAACTTCACCAGCCAGCTGCGAGGAAACTCTGACGTCCTAGGAGTGTGTGAAAGTGAAAATCTCATCAGAATCTCCAATTTCTGATGTTATATGACGTAAATTAACACTTTTTTGTTTTGCAGAACTGATTTTAATTCTTTGATTCAGTTACAAAATATTATTTCTGAAAGAGTTGAGATTACTCATCAAATATTTCAGAACCAATTAATCTTTTTTCTTTCGAAAAGCAATTCTAGTACCAGTTGAAATATTCAAAAATTATATGAAAGCATTTACGGTATTGAACTGATTCATAAGTAAATGATATGAAGATGATATGAAAAAATTAAACAACTTGAAGGTTAATAGATGATATTAAAATACTGTAAGTATTAAAAAATTAGGTTATGAGTTCCATGGAAAGGGAGGCAGCTGGAAGCATATCAATATAACCATACACCTAAATTTAAACTGACAACTCACCAGTTCTAGAACTCTGT
Source organism: Caprella mutica (assembly GCA_947561585.1). NCBI lineage: Eukaryota > Metazoa > Arthropoda > Malacostraca > Amphipoda > Caprellidae > Caprella > Caprella mutica. The sequence continues at coordinate 111,295 of CANNZV010002808.1, forward strand.
TCACAAGGTTCGTCAATTCCTTCTGTAAAGTTTTGCTGTCCAGATTCTCCTTCATTGTGACTGCCTTTTCGAGGATCCTCGCCTGGAAGTCGAACAGGTACAACTTCTCCTGACTTATCTTAGGCTCAGGCACACGCCTTCCATTCTGAAAGCAAGCAAAAGATAGTAGGAAATTATGTGGTTTTGATGAACCTGATGGAACCAAGTGCTCCTAAAGTGGGTTCTATACTGGACTATCACTGAATTGGTGTATTTGATTCAAATATATAATTTTATCAACATTTTTCAGGAAAATGTCACCATTCAGGATTAAGTCTGCAAGATCCAATTGAGTCTTTAATTGAAATGAATTATTTGGTATGAATGGTGCAAAGGTTACAGAGCACTTTTAAAAAATTTTCTTTTAATAATAAAAGTCATGAATAGAAAATTAAATCATCTTTGCAAGAAGATACTAATAATATTTCACAAGTGATGAACTCTTACGGTGAAGAACATTCATACAATATCTATTCACAGTCAATACAAATAATATTCCTCTATACATGAATTCTTACGGTGAAGAAAATTTATTAATTATCTATTAAAGTTAATATAAACTAACAAAACTAATGAGGTAAAGATTTCATCCACCTCATCAGGTAGAGGTTCAAGCACCATTTTTTAATTTTCTTAGTTGTGATGGATTCTCACCATGGAACTGAATTCTGAAGAGCTGCTAATGGAAGTCAAATATTCGCAAAGCTGCTCGAAGAGAAGACTTTTTTTGAACCTCCCAGAAAAATTAGAAAAATCACTTCTGATGTCAATTCTGATATTCTGAACTGCATACTCCTCCTTTGTACCATTTAGTGCCAGTCTCTGCTTCATTTCCTTCACTGTGGTACTCTCTACGGACATAAAACTTGTTATAAAACAACATAGCAGTAGTCTAACATAAAAATCTAAGACCTCGTAGATGAAGAGCATAACCCTAGCGCTATTCTCTATAAATGCAAGTAGTGGTCGAGAAATGATAAATACATTATCCAAATTCCAGCAGCTATTTTGATGAACAGGGGATGCCACCCCCATTCTCTTCATTCATAATTTCCCCATTCAATTCATTCAAAACTTCAAAATTTCTCCATTCTCTTCATTCAAAACTTCTCTATTCAATTCATTCAAAACTTCAAATTTTCCCCATTCTCTTCATTCATAATTTCCCCATTCTCTTCATTCAAAATTTCCCCATTCAATTCATTCAAAACTTCAAAATTTCTCCATTCTCTTCATTCAAAACTTCTCTATTCAATTCATTCAAAACTTCAAAATTTCTCCATTCTCTTCATTCAAAACTTCTCTATTCAATTCATTCAAAACTTCAAATTTTCCCCATTCTCTTCATTCAAAATTTCCCCATTCTCTTCATTCAAAATTTTCCCCATTCTCTTCATTCAAAACTTCCCCATTCTCTTCATTCAAAATTTCCACATTCTCTTCATTCTTCACTTCATTCAGCGTCAGAGATTACTCAGTTTTCCTATCGTTAACCCCTATCAATCCAATAAATTACAAATAAATGTATCTAATAGTTAGATGCAACTGATAAGGCGATCATTGAAAAGTTTAAATAGGTCAACACCAGGATACAGTAACATAGGGTATGGTAATCAGCTGATCGAATCTATAGTTTGACGTGACCACCGAGTGACTGGAAATGGCAACTCTGACCACACTTTGAAACATGAAAAAACCTACTTAAACTTAGTCACTTCTAAATTTAATTTTTTCTTATCAATTACTAACTAGGCATTGGTTAAATTGAATTTCCATTATTTTTTTCCTTATTTGTTATTCATAAGAACTACAATTTAGCAGTTAACTAGCACTAGTTTAGGCTCCTAGGTAGCATATTTTCAGGACCCTAATTTTTATAGATAAGTTAAAGAAATGAACAATAAAAACACACCTGAATTTTATCTATATATTCAACTTTAAGGTTCAATCGCCATTTTTGCTTTTCTTTTGCACGAAACCCTTATAAAATGACTTCAAACTTCTCGATATTAACATGCAAATACGAGGAATTATGAGCCGCTCGGTCACAAACAAAACAAGGAATGTGTTGTTGTGGTGACGTCATATTTTTGTGTCGTCTGCTAGGTACTATACCCCCCTGGTCCACACCTTCAAACTTAGAAATAATAACTATAGTAATAAAGAAATCCAACGAACTTCTCTCATTACAATCTGTGGAGGCTATTATTATTATTGAAAAAAGACTGCAGGTGACATTAAGATTTATTTTAGAGAATAATGGGCAAAAATATTAGGGAAGGGCTTATTAACATTTGTAAAGGATTTAACATCCAATAGGTATTTTTTCCTGAAAAAATGGAGTATAACTGTTTAAGTAAACGAAATAAAGCGTGAGTGAAAGAGAGGTCTCAGATCTTTTTGCTAATTCAAAATGTACTTACGTTATTTTTCACTGGTTTTCATATCACAACAAAAAGAAAACAAGACTAACTAGCTATTTGAGGGCACTAACGAACCTGTTAGTCTCTCAGCTATTTCTTTGAAGGATGGCACGCCATCTTGTTTCGTGAAGAGAACTTTCTGGACATCTTTGTAAGCCTTCAGGACGATATTCTTGAAGCGAGGAGAATTGTAAATAGCTTGACCACATCCTCGGGGACATTTTTTCATTTGAATCGTGTTGTCTGAGATTAAATTTAGGAAAAGTCAGTTTGGTAGAATAGATAAGAAGCTTGAGAGGTCAGCTTGAATGTTGACAGAAAATAGTTAGTTGAAATAAATAATATACTATCTGGCCTGAGTATAAAGTGACTGAAAATTTAAATATATTTTTCACAAGAATATATCATTATTTACTTTATGGCTCATTTTATTATTTCTGAATGCTAGATAATAAAATCTTAAGTGTCTTTTCATTGAATAGGAATAATCAATTGGAAATGATCTTTGTCTTTATAACCATCATCATGTTATATTATAGATAAGTAAATGTTATTAAAAATTGAATGCTGTTTCTCTTCAGATCTATTTAATTAATTTTTCTCAATTAAAAAACTTACCTTCTCCCTTTTGAAGCCAGTAAGTGAGTCCTTCAACCTCAATGATGTGACCACAATCAAGTAACTTGACAAACCTGAAAGAAAGCCACGAAAATTAGGATAGCTTATAATTTATATCCTAGTATTCAGACACTAACTAGCTATATTCTGGAAGTGAGTTTTAACAGTTGTTGATATGCTAATCAACAATTTCTCTTATTATTACAGAAGCAAACACTTTCGAACACAGAAATTTCTAAAGGACACATTGGTTCGGAAAATTTATGTTAATACCAACTTTCCAAGTACTGTGACATTCCACAACAGATTTCCAGAAGTGTTGGCACATTTCAAGTCCTCATATTTGGTTAACCCAAACTAGCTTTTAGGAATAAATTCAATATTGAATACTTAACAAGGAGAACAGGAGAACCACATATAATCAGATCTTGAAATTCTCCTTTGAACGAAAGTAAGAATATTCGTGACTTTCGTGTCTCGTAGGGGATTATAGAGACTTGAACAAGGAAAGCCAAATATTTAGAAGTGTAAGGTATTCACCTAGCATCTGGGTCCTCTTCATTCATCAACAGTGGAACTTCAGTGAGTTGATCCAAATGGCAAATTCTGCAGAGTTCAGGACAAGGATCACTGCAAAAACCTGCAGCGAAAGAAAAACAAATACAGAAATTATAAAAAAAACAATGATTAATTAGCCCTTTATTCTTCTCACGATAAAAATTAATCATTCAACTGAGTATGAAAACCGATTTGCTGAACAATAAGAGGCTAATGTTTTCACCAGATTTATGTCAAAATTAACATACCGATGCAATCATGGCCACAAGGTAGTTTCTCGGGACAGGGTTCGTCACACGGCTCACAGTCACAAATTTCACCACATTTTTTGCCACATGGTTCTTTGTGTTCACAAGAAGGTTCACACAACTCATTGCAAGGAGTGCACATTATTCCACAAGTTTTGTTACACTTGCTGTGCTTGCATCTCCACTGACACTTCGCTTGGCATGGAGGACAAGCGGCGCTGCATGGACTTTTGCACCTGGAAATAAGGTAGATCCGAAGTTCTAATTATCAAACGTAATTAAAATACATCTAGAACAATCAAGAAGAAGTTCAAAGACCTATAAAATGTATATCAAAATAATCTTGCATAAAGAACATAATAAATGGAAGTATATAGCTTCCTACTATGTATGTGCAAAGTGCCCAATAAATATGTATATAAAATATAATTATTTGCACACATATATTTTATCAACAGCATAAATATTGTAGCTACTTACAAGTGACCACAAACAAGTGTTCTCTCACACTTTTCCTTGCAGAGGACGTGAAGGCGTCCATGGAGACATTCACCACATTTTCCCAAACAGAAATGGTCGCAGTCCAATTTAGAGCCACAGTTAGAGCCGCAATACTTCCACGCATCTTCGGATTCTTTAAAAAAAGGAGCATATCAGTACACTACACACAAAATTACAGTAAAAAACTAAAAAAATGAGAAAATTGTGAACTCGTCCGAAAAGAATTATTATTTCGGTTCGAAAGAAAATTATAAAATTCTGCTTTCATGCATACCTACAAAATGTTAATATGATATCACGGAAACCAAACATTAAAATTTTAGAATATGAAACATGAACACCACAACCGGTGGTTACAGTGAAATATTTTCAACTAATGAATGATATAACTTACTTGCGATAGACGAAGATAGGTAACAAGGAATATTTATAGGATGTTTCTTAGGGCAAGTGAATTCTGTTCGAACAGGACTTTTACAAGTTTCCGAGCAGGACTCTTTACATTTCTTGTCACATTTATGACCACAAGGCAAAATCAGGGGACAGTTATTGCTACGACAATCAGTTTTACTTGGAATCGAAGAACACTTCACCTGGATACGAAACATAGATATATATAGATATCCATATCAGATAAGCATTATATTCAACATTCAAAGTAAGTAATATATTATATCCTATAAGATATTCTAACTGAAAAAATGATTCATCATTCTATAACTCACCTTCGTCTGATGGCCACACGCTGGAATCACTTTCGTGACCATTTCTTGACACCCACCGCAAGGCTCAAAACATTTACGTTTACAGTAATGACCACAACCAGGAATCATCCTTTTACATTTCTGTTTGCACACGTAAGTTTCCATATCCGTATCGCATTTAACTCTAACCTTGTGGCCACAAGGAGCTTGTTTCAAAAACACCACCGTACATTCTTCACAATTTTCATAGCAAGGTAATGTACACTTATGATCTCGAGAACAATTCTTCTTCTTCGAGGCACACTTTTCATAGCAAATATACTTCAAATGTTTTGGATCATTTTCTACATGACATGTGAATCTACAGGCATGACCACAATCAAGTCTGACGTCACATTTAACGGGACAAGTCCTTGGTGTTTTGTGACAAGCAATTACAACAGAATGTCCGCATGGTTCTATACGCTTCTCAACAGGTTTTTGACATTTGAATTCACTCTTAGAAATGTGACAAGCAAACGAATGCATATGTCCACAGGGTAACTCTCTTTCGACGTTTACAACACATGGCGGACATTCCTGGTAGCATTTTGCAGGACAGTCATGGTTTCTCTTAGTGCATTTTTTCTCACAGTCCTCATAGCATTTAAAAAGTTCGTGATTCATATCTTGAATATGACAGACTTTGGAGCATACATGACTGCACTTCGACATCCTAGTATTGCAAAGTTTTCTGCATCCACCTTCAGGTGATTTGCGCCTAATATCTTCTCCACTTGTTATATCACTGATTTCCGACGGATGGTTTTGACATTTCAATGTCATAGTTTTTCCTACTGCAAATTGTTCTTCTAGAGAGCTATTGATCTTAGGCCATAGGTCTGGATTTGCAGAACACAGTTGATTCATATTGCCCACTATATACATTCCAAACTTTGCACGCGAAAGAGCAACACATACACGGTTTTCAACTTTGAGAAATCCAACGTTGCAACGAGAGTTACTTCTAACCAAAGATAAAAGAATTATGTCATTCTCTTCTCCTTGAAAATTGTCAACAACACTGATTCTCAAGCCATTACAAACATTATGGTTTCGTATTTTTTTTCGTAATAGGAAGAACTGTCCAGAATATGGGGTCAGAATAGTTATTTGATCTGTGGAATATCCTTGCAACACCAAATGTCTGGCTAATCTTACTATCAAGTCTGCCTCAAACTCATTACTGTGACTGTTGTTGTCATCGCTCTTTTTCAGTTCATACTTATCATGCTTCAAAAAGAAGACATTCTTAGTCATGCCTAAAATATTAGATCTTCCAGAAACAGAATTGTGGTCTTTCAGATTAGGATAAATCGTGGGAACAAGAAGATCTGAAATTTCTGGTCTCATACGATGTTGAAACTCTAATGTTTCAAATGAAAGATTATTTTTTATCATTCTTTCAAACAGAGATACTTCCAAATTGAATTGTTTAGCCAAATCATATACAGCAGTACTTGGTTTCAGCTGCTGATGATCACCTATCATGATCAAATGCTCACAACTAGACGGTAGTGAAGTCACAATGTGGGCTTCCAATATTTCTGCAGCCTCTTCTATTATCACTATCTTAGGTTTAAGATCTTGTATCATCGAGCAATTTTGTGCGGCTCCAGTTGTGGTCATTCCAACAACATCAGCTTGACGAGCAATATACAGATGTCTTGTCATCCTAATCTCATCTTGCATAGCATACAATTTCTTATAGCGCTCTTCAATGGGCTGTAAACGACTAGCCAAAATCATACGAAGTGATTCTCTCCAAGTACCGTAAAGCATGCACCTGTCATCAAAAGAGAGAGAGAAAACATTTTCATTGCCTCTCATTTTTCTCATTCTAGGCCCATTTTGGAACCTATCCACAGCTAGGTGAAGCACTTGGAGTTTCCTCTCAATTGTGGTTATTTCATGAGCCAATGTTGAATGTGGATATTCAATATCGGGATCTGTAGATATTAATGAATTCCTGTAGATTAGATCATTCTTCGTACACTCCAGCATCAAATTAGTGATAATGTAATCATTCTGCGATAATCGCTTCTGAGTTTCTTCACGAGGTTTATAGATAAGTGGCTCATAATCTTCACCGTCATCATCAATTATTCTATTAGCTTCTTCTTCTCTCTGCAGTTGCATAGCATCAAAAAATTGTTCATTAGACTCTCCAGTAGCATTATCTTCTACGGAATTATTTTGAATTGTAAGGTCAACTATTGGAGAAGAAGATTCAACAATCCATTTCATAAAAGAAGAATCATTGGCAAATTGATTTGAAATGTAGTCTGGTATAATACCAAATGATTTCAAGAAAGACAATTTTAGTATTCCCTTGGTAGATAACAGTAGAGTTATATCTTTCTTGGCAGTCTGATATAATTGTTCAACTTGACCAATTTCTCCCCGTATTTCATAATTACGATGACGAATAATGCTAGGCATCTTCCTGCTCTTCAAGAGTGTACTCACAAAATTATTAATTTGAAATTTCTGAATTTCTTCATTTTTAGATCTTCCACCTATCCTGACAATTCTGTTAGTGAATTTTTGCATTCCTTCCAGGAATTGATCTAGAGCATGATTTGTGTAACACAGAACCAAAATTGGTATAGAATCAGTTCCATTAGTTCTTTCTTCATAAGCTTCTTCCTCATCAGTTTCTTCATCATCACTCTTGTGAGACCAATGACTGGAATTGTGGAGTAGAGCTTGGGTTATTTTCAATCCCAAATAGGTTTTACCCGTGCCAGGTGGTCCTTGTATGATTGCAAATCTTTTGGTTAATGCAGAATGAAAAGCTTTCATTTGTGATGCATCAAACTCGAATTTCTTCTTTGGAGGCCAAAATTGTAAAGGTGTATTGATTCGAATACTGCTTAGACTACTGTGTCCAGTAGGTGGGGTAGTGGAAACTTTACCAAATAAGAGGAGTTTCGTTCTGTCATTGTCATCTTTCATAAGCTGAGTATCCTTTACTACCCTTAGATCATATTGATAGTTGTGCTGCATCAAGTAACGAGGTTGAAGAACATCATCATCAACATACACAATTTGATCAGCAAGAGGGAAATTACTTTCGTCAATATTTTGCAATGCTTCCAAGACAGGTTTATAAGCGGTGAAAAAGGTTCGTGACTCAGCAATGATGTAGGTTTTAGAATAATCAATAGCACAGTCTACATCGACAGGAGAGATTCCAATTAATCCTTTTTTCAATTTATTTTCATCTCTCTCAGATATTGTGCATACAAAGAAAGTTTGGAAATTATCATGAGTCAAACATAAAACATTGCCAAAAAGAAGCCTCTTGCTGGATTCTATATTGATTTTCTTCATGAATGGTAGTTTCATAAAGTGAACTAACCTTCCCTTTATAATGTCTGATCCACTAACTTGTACATTCTTGTAAATTCTGATGTCATTGACTTTGGATTTATTATCTGCATGATACTTCTGTATCCCTTCCCTTAGAGGACCAATAAAATCTTCTCTAAGTAACCGAAAATGAACATCCAAGTAAGTTTCAACATCTTTATAACCTCTATCAACTAAATTCTTCTTAATCAAAGGTCTCCCTTCATTTTCAATATCTTCTATGGTTGGAACAACTGAGAGGTCTCTGAAACTTTCAGAATGTTCATAATCATCGAAACTTGCGAGGTCATCATAATGACGTGGTCTTTTAGATTGTTTAGGTTCTTCTTTCCTCTTGAACATATTGCAGTACTCTTTCAGTTTATCATAACCTTCTTCGAGTGATTGCAAATCAGTATCTTGGGTCATTTTTGAATTTGATATGGTCATAGTAAATGGATTTAGAATCTGCAAAATGTGATCAATAGCATGCATTGGCATAGCTTTACTGTATGCGTTCAATAAAGTTAACTGATTCACAAGAAAATCTTCGATTACCGTAGCTTCTGAGGAAGATAGTGATTCATTGTGATAGATAAGCTCCTCCACAAAATTGTCTGTGAACATGGTAGAATATATTTCATTGAGTCCTTGTTTAGCAGTTTGACTAGTTGAAGCCTTCCCTAATATTTTCATAAGAAGATTCATTTTATTAGAGTTTAAATTCCCCTCTTCAATCAATAGTTTGAAGCCAGATCTTTCACTATTAATGTCAGAAACTATCATGTCTGGAGGATTTTCCAGCCACTTTTCCATTTCTTTTACACCAGTTGGGTTCTTTCTTTTATATTCTCTGAAAATATAATTAATATATAAATTCAGAATAAAACAAAGTCATGATTAGGGTTGTGACAATATGCGTTTAAAATCATAGATCCCGAAAATATCATAGCTTAAACGACCTGAAATGGTGTTTAATACTATATACCGCTGTTTTAGAACGATTCAATACTGTATAATTCTCACTCTCTATAATACTTTCAAGATCTATATGATTTTAAACACATATTGTCACAACCCTTGTCATGATGCTAGTTTTATAGACAAACGGTTAGGCAAAAATGGTAAATAAGAGGTTAAACGAAAATGTTGAGCAAGTATTATGATATTGTAAAAAACTTAAAAATTGAATTCAATGTACATTTGAAAAAAATTGAGTTGCATTGTAAAGAAAGATTTATCATTTACCAAGAAGCAGTCAGGAAGGAAAGTGGCTTCTCTATTTATTAAAATAATTAGCCATTATAATATATTAGATTGTGTAGTTTTGCAACAAACTGTTATTAATCCTATAATGAGTTTGACTATCAGAAGGTATTGAAAGCTTTAACTAAGTGTTTAAAAAAAACATGTCTTATTTATAAACCTACAGTTCTGTATTTTTTACAAGTTGTTAGTATATACACTAAACTAATGTGTACCAAATTTCAAGTTAAAATATTGAACATATTAAGGAGAAATAAATACATATGTAAGCAAAACATTGGCAACTGAAAGAGCAGAGCTGTGATTGGGTGGAGTGTGATCCATTACAGCTTGCGCATGTGTGTGTTCTCCATGAAAACGTGGACTGTAGTGTGCTTTGAGGCTAACAATCTATTTTCTACGTTGCCACACGTCACCACATTACAATTAATTTACGTGATTTACGACAATACGTAAATATTTTTGAACTTTTAAATACAAAACTATATTTGGTATTTATGTAGGAAATGCCGATTAATCTAAAGGAATGACATGAAAGATATTAACTACTTTAAAAAGGATGAGCATAGAAGACACCCGTCAAACTCATTAGGGTTAAGAAAGGTTTCATTAAACCTTTTCAATGATTCTAGCTTCAACAATTTTCAATGATAACTTTTTTAGTTTTCTAAATAAATTTTTATATATTTATATAATAACGAACTTCAGGCTATTAATTATAAATAAAATATAACCGAAAATAAACAATAATATAATATATATATAGATTATTAGAAATAAATTAATGGTATGATTTTAGATAAAGAGTACTACCAGGACTTAATCAATTATATTGGAAGTGTTAAATCTAAAAATTGATTCGATAACAGGATTAGTTTGAATTTGAAATTTATGTACTCTGAATGAAATTTAATGAAAGAAAAAAAATTATCAGTTAGTAATAAAAACTAAAATTGATTTGATAGCTAAATTATTGTAAATTGTAAATTAACTTTGAAAATGAAATTACAAAGAGCAGAGAATTCTTAGCTAGTACTAGAGCTATATATAACATACTATTGATAGAACTGTTGTCTAGGTTCATAATTAGTTTAGAAAAGGAAGAATAATGGAATTAAATCTAAAGTATATAGTGTATACTATAAAGATATAGCCTACATATGGTTTTGAAGCAGGTTAAGTAAAATAAAAAATAAATGCAATATACGGGTGTCACCTTCAATAGTTGGTTATTTAGTGGAGAGTAAATATTATTAGTGGAGCAAAAATTTATTTGCATGGATGGAGTTACGTCTGATGTTACGATCTTTTATTCGTGGGCATCTTTGCTATGTTTTGGATATTTCCATTTTGGGTATAGGCTTAAGCGCGTTGTTTTAGGGTCGTACTGGTATAGCCAATGTAAAAGGTTGAGGGTTGACACTCGTCAAAAACCTAATTGTACACTGCGAACCGAAAGAGTTTGCAAGTCTACATTTTAGTTCGTTTTCTAATGTACGAGTGGTAAATCTTAAAATCGTAGTATCTAACTTATTATTTATGTATAATTATTATAATTTTTGTTAACACTTTAATAGAATTATATCTCTTGCAGGAATTTACACTATAATGTTATTTAAACTGAAATTTAGGTGAACCATTAAAGTTTGCAAGCATCCTAAAAATGGCAAAAGGAGTTCAATTATCGGTAGATGAAATCAAACAAATTACAAAGCTACTATCTGCCGGTAAATCCACATGCTTCATTGCCAAACAATTGATGCGTGATCATCGCACAATTAAGAAATTTGTCGAGCACTGTGGCGTCATCCGAAAAACACCCAGAAAGTCAAAACCAAAAGTGCTTTCTCCTGCCCAAATTCGTAAATTGAAATTTGCACTGATAAATAACCCCAATGCAACCAGTAAGACAATTTTTGATGAAGCTGGGATACCTGATATACCCAAAACAACCCGCAACGTGTACCTTCGAAAGTGTGGAACAGTCAATAAAGTGGTCGCTTCACCTCCTCTATCCAAATTACACCGTCAAAAGAGACTTGAATGGGCTGATAGATACCTTAAGCAAGAATTCAGCAAGGTGCTCTGGACAGATGAGTGCAGGGCCACCTTGGATGGACCGGATGGTTGGGCAAGAGAATGGGTTTTGAATGGAAGACAATCCTGCAATCGGATGAGAAGACAGCAAGGTGGGGGAGGCGTAATGTTTTGGGCAGGATTGCTTGGAAATGTCATTGTTGGTCCATTCAGAGTTGAACATGGTGTCAAACTTAACTCTCAGAACTACTGTAGCTTTCTAACAAAAAATTTCCTTCCGTGGTATCAAAGGATATCAGATGAGGAAAGGGAAACCTTCATCTTTATGCAAGATAACGCTCCTTCACATGCTTCCAGGCACTCCAGAGCATGGCTTGGCGATCAGAACATTGATGGTTCAAAGCTAATGGTCTGGCCTCCTAATAGCCCTGACTTAAACCCAATTGAGATGCTGTGGTCGCTGATTAAAAGAATGGTTTATGAGAATAACAGGCAGTATTCTAGCGTAGATACCTTGTGGGAAGCTGTTTGCAAAGCATGCAGAGACGTTTCTGAAGTAAACTTGAATAATCTTGTTAAAGGTGTTGATAAGAGGCTAGTCAAGCTGTTAAAAGCCAAAGGTGGAAGATTTGAACATGTGAAATGAATCTCTGAGTTGATTAATAGTTTAATAATTTGATAATCCATTATATCATGAATTATAAATGGGAAAATATTTTATATTTATTATAATATCAATGTGCATGATAAAATGTGCAAATATTAGAAAAAAGAAGACTCTTTGTTATTTTTAGTTAGATTTTTGAGTTTTGCATACTGTATCGTTTCACTGAAATAATGAATTTACGTAATAACTTGTGATATATATTTTTGTATAACTTAAATATGAAATTTTTGTTTTCTTAATGCATTTTCATATTAAAAGATGAGATCTACTTAAGTTTTATTATTTTCCTGTCTGAAATAATTCAATTTTGTGCACTTGCAAACTCTTTCGGTTCGCAGTGTATACTACAGGGTGGGGCGTAAGTTTGGAAGCAAATGAAAGTGCATATTATAATCCAACGAAAAATATATTTAATAATTTACAGTTATGTATTATTACATAAGGGTTTTAAGAATTCAAAAATCATAAATTTATTCAAAATGTCCCCCCTTGTTTTTAATAACAGCCTCAAATCTCCTCCGAACTCCTCCTACTGCGGCACGCAACTGTTCTTGTGAAATTTCCTTCCAAGATCTCTGGAGCGAACGCTTTAAATCATCCACACTGCGATGGAATTTACCACAGGCCTTTGATTCAAGAATGGACCATACCGAAAAGTCCATAGGATTAACATATGGGGAGCAGGGATGCCACATTTCTTTGGACCAAAACCGTGGAAGATGGTCATGGCACCAGTTTTGAGTGACATTTGCAGTATGTGAAGTCGCGCCGTCTTGCTGAAATGTCCATAGAGTGTCATTACCGAAGTGATCCTTAGCTGACTCTAACATTGGCGTCAAAATATTCTCAATATAACATTTAGCATTGATTTTGGCGCCTTGTTCCACAAAAATTAAAGGAGATCTCCAAGTTTCTGAAATGGCGGCCCAGACCATTACTGAAGCAGGTTTCATGGTTCTGTGGACAGTTTTTTGGTTGTATGGGATGTCTTTTGCACTTTTACCAATTATTCTGTCATTCCTCCGGTTGTGAGCCATTTCCACTGTGAAATTTTTTTCGTCAGCCTAAACAATTTCACCAGCCGTGCCAGACTTCAATTCTCTCAGAAGTGCTTTGCTTCTCTCCAATCTCTTTTTCTTTACAGCTTCTGACAGAGTCTGTCTCTTATAGAGGGTGAAAGAGGACATCTTTAGGTCTTCTTTGACAACTCTTCTCATTGTTCTGGGACTCACATTAGCTGTTTTGGCTAACAATAGTATTGACCTTTTCGGGTTCCTCCTGATCTTCTCTCGGGCACACTTTATCAGTTGTTTGGTGCGTTGTGAGCGTGGTCTACCACTTCTTGGACGATCAGTCAAGTCTCCTCTCTCATTAAAACGCTTCACACACTTCCAAACAATCGATCTCGCTATGGAAAGAGTCTTTGAAATGACGGAATCTGACTTCCCGGCACGGTGTAGAGCAATAATGGCTTCTCTTTTGTCTGACATTTTTGAATTAACTAAATTTTTGTAAAAAATAACACTGCCACGTCATAATGTAGTGTCTCTACTATAGTTTAAACCCTATCACCTACTTAGGAAATTATTTTTAAGAATTATATTAATGTTTGAAAAATTGCTTCCAAACTTACGCCCCACCCTGTACATGGCTATTGAACAAAGTAGCTATTAACTATCTAATATCTTAGGTTTACTAGAATATTCATTTTCAATTCAAGATGTTATTTAAATAAGTGTGCAGCATGGATGCAAATTATAATATAATTAGAAAACTAAATTAGAAAAATATTTTTACCTGCCGGTTTGTCGAGTTTTGCCACCTCTCGATCTATTAGATCTTCTGTTACCTACAAAATAAACAGATTAGTTAATTACGTATATGTTACAGTTGAATAGAAAATTTGAAATTAGTTTGCCATTTCTCACTCTATTGTATTGAATAATTACCTCTTCTATTACTATTAACTGCTCTGTGACTCTGAAAATTAAGTTCATAGCTAACATCGCTCTGGTACTGATCCCTTCCACTGCGTTGATCTCTTGCACTGCGTTGCCCTCTTCCACTGCGTTGCCATCTTGCACTGCGTTGCCCTCTTCCATTGCGTTGCCCTCTTCCACTGCGTTGCCCTCTTGCACTGCGTTGCCCTCTTCCCTTGTACTGAACTTTTTGATTGTACTGATCTTCCTCACTGTGCTGATCTTCCCCACTGTACTGATCTTCCATACTGTACTGATCTTTTGCACTGCGTTGCCCTCTTCCACAGTACTGGGATCTTCTACTGCGTTGACCTCCTCTTAGAACAAGATTAGATCTTTTATATCTTGCTGAATTTCTTCCGTTACTACCATTTCTGCGATTTCTATTTGATGCTTCTATATTATCATCATAGAAATCTTCGTCCTCCATATTTGTCTAGCCACCACTGAAAAGAAACGTTATCGACTTAAATCTGATTAAATTGTATACAATTAACCTTCTTTTACCGCTTAGTCCTATTATTTTTCAAAGTTTGAATACTAATTATACTTTTGTGAAACAGAACAATAGTTTCACATTTTTGTTTTATTTTGTAGAAAACAGCTATAATCTATGCAATAGAAAAGTAGACGGTGATCATCATAATATGATCATAAAAATAGGGCATTAATTGAAACAAATTATTAATATTCTGATGTATTAAGATACATTGAATCCGAAACAAAACCAAATTTAAAAGAAACATAACATTGAACAGTCATGTGTTTATAATTAATGACACGCATTTCCAATAATCAATTTTATGTATAACTTTTAGGACTCCAGGACAAAAAAAACCGCGGTCAAAAATCCCCCGAGCCAAGTACCCCCCGTGCAATAAACCGACCGGAAAAATACCCCCGGACAAATTAAAAAGCAAAAAGCTCCAGTCGATATAAATAGCCTAATAGCTTCCTGGTAGTTTCAATAGCCCAATTTGCTGAAACCTAACAACCCTAACCTAACCCTTAGGAGTCCACTGGAGCGATCAAAAAAATAAAATTGTAGTACCTAAAATTGCTGCAGTAATTCCTGTTCTATAAAAAGAAGAACAACAGGATGAGTAAAATATACAAACAATAATACAAGGATCAATAGTAATTAGTGATGATACAATTGAAAAATAGTTATTATCAATTACTAATAATTAGAAACAAGGATGACATTGATTAGGTGAAATTAATTAATCGAAGTTATTCAATTTTATGATTAGCTGACTTTTATCAACTCGAACAGTGAGACCAATTTGATATTTAAATTCAAGCAATTGATAATTCAAACAATTGTTCATTCGAGAAGTAGTTCGTTCGAGCCATTATTCAATCGAGTAGTAATTGTTTTTGAGCATTTGCTTTAGGGCAATTTACTAGAACCTCTAAATACATCTGAATATGAATGATTTGTTCTATTTAATGCCATTTTTCGGTTATTTCATTCAAAATCCTGTATATTTAAATATCCATACGTAAAACTATGATAACTGTAGTTTGAAAATACAAAAACCATACACCTAACTATGGAACATCATTTTCTCATAAAGTATATTCATTTTACCCCAAACACACTATTAATTCACCAAAAAATCATTTTGTACAATTAATACTTCGAAGAATACCAATATTTTTGATATGGATGATTATTCAGCCTAAGGATTATTACGGGTCTGGTCAAGTGAATTTAATATTTTGAATATTGTGGTGACCAATTTTAATTTTTAAAAGAAGTAGGTAATCTTCGAAAAGAAATTGTCAAGATCATTTTGATATCAGTCACCCCTATACACATTTTATTATGTAAAAGAGATAACTAAAGATTATTAATTATTATTTTGGGTGTTTAAAAGATGTCCCTATCCATAAGTAGGTAATCCAAAGAAACACGAAGAGAAGAAGGCGTGGTAGAGGGGACTGTGGAAGTATACGCTCCATGCACTTTGTTGACTACTTGGCTACCATATGTGACGTGTCGACCCAGCGCATGGATGGCAAAAAGTAGATACCCATGGATAAGAGACCTACACAGTCATTCTGCTTTCCCATGGATAAGAGACCTACATAGTCAGTCTGCTTACCCATGGATAAGAGACCTACACAGTCGTTCTGCTTTCCCATGGATAAGAGACCTACATAGTCAGTCTGCTTACCCATGGATAAGAGACCTACACAGTCGTTCTGCTTTCCCATGGATAAGAGACCTACATAGTCAGTCTGCTTATCCATGGATAAGAGACCTACACAGTCGTTCTGCTTTCCCATGGATAAGAGAGATACACAGTCAGTCTGCTTATCCATGGATAAGAGACCTACACAGTCAGTCTGCTTGCCCATGGATATATAGAATATCTTCACAATCAGTCTGCTTACCCATGGATAAGAGACCTACACAGTCATTCTGCTTACACATGGATAAGAGACCTACACAGTCAGTCTGCTTACCCATGGATAAGAGACCTACACAGTCATTCTGCTCTCCCGTGGATAAGAGACATACACAGTCAGTCTGCTTATCCATTGATAAGAGACCTACACAGTCAGTCTGCTTACCCATGGATATATAGGATATCTTCACAATCAGTCTGTTTACCCATGGATAAGAGACCTACACAGTCAGTCTGCTTACCCATGGATAATTGGATATAGCAAGGCAGATGGAAGAGGAAAGATACAGAAGAAAGAAGGAAAAGGCTTAAAACTGAGCAAAATCTTATTAGCCAAGACATAGAAAAGAAGGCCTACCAAGAAATGGCCTGAGGGAATTGACAATATCAATTTTATATCCCAGATCTGATAATCAGACTTCTACTCCCAAAGAAAGAGCCATTTATTTATGTAAGGATTATTTTATACTTAATTTTGATATACGTTCTGATTAGAACTGGGTCAAAATTAAGCTATTTATATAGTGCCTAGATTATGATTTGGTTATTATTAATAGGGAAGTGAATGGTTGAAGTATTGATATCCCTGATGTGTTGCACGATGGTTGCCGTCATTGAATAACAACGGTGCCGCAAAATGAAACATGGCACTATGAATAGCATTATATTATGAGGTATAATTACCTACCTTAACCAGCCAAAGGAAATTGAATGAAATGAAAGCAACCACAGCATATAGATCGCATTACTAATCAATATCTAAATGATAACTAAATTCGCCTACCATTTATAGTCAATGTTCATCGATTGCAATCACCTTATCTGTTGATAACTCACCAAACGAAATTTAATGTACAGAACATGTTCAATACTGATAACTACAGATTATAATTAAAAATGAATATTACCTGATCTTTTAAAATCTATTGCTATGAAATTAATTGTGGTATTACATATTATTAAGTAGTAGCAACAAGCTGTATTCCCCAACCGGACCGCTAACCTAACCTTTTACAATTATTACTCGAACGCGCAGCAATCGATCGATGATTGCGACAACGATTGACCCATAGAAGGCGCAGTGAAATCAATCAATATCGCAGATGGTGTGCTGTCATTCCAGCAAATATTTTTATTATTATTTTTATACCGAAATGAAATTTGATTGTTTTCGATTTATATCTTTAGAACTCTTGCTTGATCAATCATATGGCAACACTTTGTTTGCAATTGCATTATTATTTGTGAATTGTGAATCCCGACAACAACAACAGTCGTAAGTTTCCTTATTTATTTATTATTTGCAATTTATTAACTAATCTAGGCCATTCTTTATTAAACAAAGCTATACATTCATTAATGCTTGAAATTTCATATATGTCAAATTTGCAACTCAGCCTAGTCTAAATCTTTATTAGATGTTAACTTTCTTTCCCTTTAGTTAATTTGCAATATTACATTTCTGTTCAATTTTCAGCATTAGGTACCATAAGATAACCTAAAATACATATTTTTCATTTATAAAATTCATAGTCCTAAATGCCAGCTTTACAAATGTGGTAAATATTCTTCAAATTATTTATTTACTAAATTCTCTATTCATTTATTAGTCATGCATTTATAACTATGTTTCATTATTATTTAAAATGCAAAGTATTATTAGATTCTGTTTTTGCAGAAAACACCGATTACAAATGGAGAAAAGTCTAGGATTTTTATTCATCCTCACAGCTGCCCTCCGCAGCCACAGATGGGTCTAGGAAAAAATCTCCCGAGGAAAGAAATCCCCCGGAAAATTCATATGATACTACATCAGTTACTAGATATTTTTGCTTGACGTAAAGCCTAGGTCACACCATCCAAAACTTTGTTGGGGCGTTCCTTGAGCGCAGAATTTTTTTTTATCACCGCTTGTTACCAGCAGTTGGTCCCCGTTAAAGCATCACCGTATGCGCTAGACCACCGCTTAGTCCCTATCCTACTGCTCCGAAAGTTTTGAGCTTTACAAAATATTGTGAACGATGAGGAGCGAGCAACACCGCTCCAGCAATGCCCAGTCAACGCTTGGCACTGCTAGACGCATATTCGTGCACTCTGAATTCACCGCTAATAGAACTCTCGCTACCGTTAAGCCAACGCTATGGCAATAGAGGATTCAGCGGTGCATTGCTATGAGAAGGCCTGTGTTTTCGATTTTTTCCGATTCTCTACAAAATTGTAATTTTTTCTGCTCACAAAATGGGAAAAAATTCGAAAACTTGGTTGTTGCCATAACAGTGCACCGCTGAAATCAGCGTTGCCATATAGTGTTGGCTTAACGGTAGCGAGAGGCAGCAAGCCTTCGTTTAGCGGTATGGAGCTGTGTGATCTCCAAACGAACGCCAAACCAAAGTTCATCACTACAATAGATCGCTGCTTTAACACCTGTCACAGTTCCAGCAATTCTGTTTCTGCGTGTAAAACGCTTACAACTGCTCCAACAACGTTTGTGTAACGTTTAACCACCGCCCAGTCAAAGCAACGGTGGGTCCAGCGTTTAATATTTTTTGCGTAGGCCTAGCGGACTCATACGTCCACGAGCTTTCATCCAATGGTGCCAAGTTTTGATTGGGCATTGTCGGGGTGTTGGTGACCTTTTCCGGAGCGTAAAGTAATCGCTCCTCACCGCTCGTGATATTTTGTGCAGTTCAAAACTTTCGGAGCGGTAGGAGTGAATATAAGCAATGGTGGAACATATACGGCATTGCCTAAACGGGGGCCAACTTCTGGTGAACGGTAACAAGCGGTGATTATTTTATTCTCCTCGCTTCACGAACGCTTCAAGTGATGAACTTCAACTATCGATCTCTTTCAAAACCTATCAGAATCTCTGATAGGTTTTATCCGCACAGCTCCGTAGTCAAATGCAGTATGCCGCTATACCAACTTAAAACCCCCGCCGAGCCAACGCCCACACGCGTAGATGAATTATTTATTTATTTATCTCATTCTGAAATTCATTAGAAGAAAAAGCCCGCATAATTGAGTAGGTATGTTCGTTCGTATATACATAGTACATACCTATTCAAATACAGTGTTTTAAAATGAATAGTTCTCTAGATAGGAAAAATGTTATGATATATGAAAACTATTACTAAGAAATACTTAATTAGGTACTTGGATTCTTTATATGGATCCATTATCTTGGAATCAGCTTTGTTATTGTTTTAGATTTGTCGGATCTATAGTTAGCCTATCGGACATGCGGGTTCTTCTTTGCTTGAAATTCAGAGGCTAGAAGAAAGAACGGGAAAAAAATATTAAATTACATATAATAAAATTATAGAACCAAATTTGAAATGGTTTGCAGTTTTGTAATCAGTAACCTTAGTTCTAATGAATAGGAAAAAAATAAAGTGGAGGGGATCTTTAACTTTTCGTTATCTTTTACAGCTACAGTGACTACACAGCACTAAAATGTGATGTTTCTTATCAAGCGTTTCGCTTGAGACTTCAATGGTAAATGAAGGAATTTAGAGATATAACTATTAATAGACAAATAGGGAACAAAGATGTTCTCTGGAGATTTTTTCCGGAGGGATTATTTCTGGAAGGATGTTTTCTGTGGAAAATTTTTCCTTCCTTCGGGGAATATTTTCCGATTAGCATCGTAGATGTAGCAAAATCGCGTGGCAATTTGAGTTAATATCTTCTTTAAGAAAATTCATCAAGTAGTTATTCAGGTTTCTCAGTTCAAGACACGTTGGTACTTCAGAAAAACGTGAACTAAATCCTTCATAAAGTTAGTGATATAATGTTTTTATTTTAGATATAGGGGTTAGGTTTAACTATCTACCTAATTTTTATCAGTTAGGGTAATTTGTTCAACTAGGTGCCTAATTTGGATAAAGAGTGTTAAGTTTATAACTAGGTAGGCCTTCCTAATTTTGGATAATAAGGGTTAGGTTTCACTAGGTATTTAATTTTGTACAATGAGGGGTTACTTAATATTCATTTGCCCGACGCCTCATTGTCCATGAATTTTACTATTTTGGCCTAACTGACGTTTCTTTTAAATCTTTCTCCTCTCATTTAGTAATAAGTTAATAACTATTATAAAGATAGAAAAAATTTAAATACGAAACAACTACTGGCATGTGCATTACCTACCAATCAATTATAGCACAAGCATTCAAGCACATACAGAGTACATCCTCTATAACATGTGATAATTTGATAAAAACACTGATAAAGAAGCACTGCAGGCCCCACCCCTTGTCACATGGGTAAAAAGTGATAACCATTGTGGCCATATATTTTATATTCTCTTTTTATCTCAAAAAGTACTCCGAATTTCGAAAAAGGGGTTAACGCAGTTGATTATCTTGATCACTGTTATATTATTCAAATAACTAACTAATACGATTCTAATATTTAATTCGATCGAGATTGGGAGTAAATAATAAAATAGATTAAATGTTTACAATAGTCATAAATGTACTTTCTATATATAATTTAAATCTATACAGTGTTTCACTAAATGGGTTTAAAAGTCATTCTATCAACAGCGCCTCATAAAGTTGGTGTAAATTATAGAAAAATCAAAGAAACAGTAAATGAAAAGAAATGCTTATTATTTGCGGGGATATGCCATTGAAATTTCTCGTTTAATTTTTGATTAAAATAAAAAAATGTGATGAAATAGGTATACTCAATTAATAATCTAAATAAAATATTTTTTAATTTTCTTTCATTTTTATTCCTCTTTTTTTCTAATAATAATTAGTATGATGCAATCCCTCATTTGATTTCATAATTTAATGTAGTTGGTTGTATCTTCTATTTTGTTGTACTGCACACTTCTCAATTTTCTAATGACTTAGCAGGGGGGTATGGGGGGCGGCACGCCCTCTTACATACATATATTTTATGTTAAATCAGTAATAAACAGCAAAAGTGTTTGACTAATGGGGTGTAGTACTACTGAATATTAACCTGATTTGCAGCAGTATCATTGATAAGGGTCACACTAATATTAATAATTAAAAAATAATAGTTGTAACCCTTGAGAGTTAACAAAATAAGTTTTTGTTAAATTAAACCCATTATATCCATTGAATTCTCACTGTATTAGGAACAGGTACTGTACTAGTACCTATAATTGGGAAGAACTATTAACTCCGATCTCTCAATCATGAAATATTTCAAAAGTGCCTAGTCTCGCACAGAAACCTAGAAAGGATATTGGAAGTCAAATTCTGACGCATGAAGTCCACATTGAATGAGTCGAGAAATGACAAATATAGGGCTTCCCGAAGACGTCCTATTTCCGTCTCAATCTAATCGGTGGTACCAAGTGGCCTAAAATGTGACGTCCTGGAGAAGTGCCCATGTTCTTTGGGTTAACAATTTTAAAATCCTACGTCACATCATTACGTCAGTGAACGTTGGTTCAAGATAAGACTCAAAATTAATGAGACAAACATTAAATAGCTTATAAACACTATTTTCCAAAAGAGTTATATGAATTTTTGTGTTTCTAGACAATAAAATTAGTATATTTTGCAAATAATTAATGAATTTTAATCAGCTTTATATCTAAAGGCGATTCATCTCTAACTGTTGAAATCATCATTTGAAGGTTCGTTATTATATTTTGTAAAAGAGTTTAATCACGATATTATCAAAGGCATATCGCTGACCTAAAATGGAAATGAAATACAAGGCACTGGAAGAAGCAGACAGAGAAGAAAGTGGCTTCAAGAAAAAAGTCACCTACGACCAGTCAGTGATAGATCATAGATGCAGAAAAGCTACTCTATGAATGCCGTGACTTACCAAATATTGCGACGAAAAGGGACACAAGCACCGGTGACTGCACTCACGAATGGAAGAGGAAAATGGAGAAATGTTTGTTTTTCAAGCCTCATGAACTCAGAATCCAAAGAATTGAGGGAGGAAAATCAATAAGAATTTAAACCGTATATAGTGTTTGGTTCGTCAGTTTCATCCAGAAATATAATATCAATGTTATAAACTTGAAGAAAAATAGGAAATAGGAAAACATTTCTAAAAGAAAAGAATTAATAGGATGCTTTAGAAAATAGTGTCAGACAAATGATAAAGAAAATTGCATCTAGATATTTTAACATAAATAGGTATGTATATTTGGGAGAATTACAATCAAATTGATATTTTGTTTACATTTAATAAGGCTAAATAATTCACCACACAATCCGCTGATATCAATATTAAAAGTACTAAATTATAATCAGTATAAACTAATTAACCTTAAAATTATCAATGTTAATTATGAACTCAAGAAACCATTAACAGGTTTGAAAACGTTTAAATCTTAATAATAAGCCCAACAAAATATAACACTAGAAATTCACTAAAAAGTAATTCTCTCCAAAAGACTATCAATGCAAAAAACAGAAACAATGTTCCTTTCTCCAAGAAAGAATAACTAGACATTAAAGTATACTACCTGGATTATATTTGGAACAAGACAAAAACATCGGGGAGAGCAGAGACTATTACAAATTTATCACGGACATTGAAAAGTGACGCAGCCAATAAAAAATTCTTAATTCGGTTTCCTACCATCTGTTGATATCCTTTCAAGCTACCAATTTCAATTTATCTCCATCGAATCAGTTCAATATTGGAGTAGAAGTAACGATTTATAAAAAAAGAAAACATAATAATATCTTCAAAACAAATCCAGGAGTGTCTTAGGCTGCGCTCCTAGCGGGTCGTAGCAAAACTAATTAATAACAAATTTGAAATGAGTGAAAATCAAAGGGAATAATGTAAATAAAAAATATACAATAATAGACTCAATAGATAATAAAAATCAACAATATACTGGAACTAGAATCTTCCTTGAGGCCAGGCAGCTCTTGTCGCCCCGTCCATCTCCGTAGCGAGGGTGTTGTCACCCCTGAGGGCGTGACTTCCTCCTCCAATAACACTCTTACACTCGGGACAAACACCTTCCACCATTGCTCCCCCACAGTCTGATATACAGTAGATGTGACCGTTAGGACACTTGTACCAGGCGCCTTGTCGCACTGAACCTAAAGAGCAAGGATTGCAAATTAATAGGTAGGAGTACCTAGCTATAGCACCACTGAAGGGCAACTATAGGATAAATGGCATATCTAACAGTTAAAGACTTTTCTCTATCGGATTCATTCATGCTGGCGATAAGAGGGGAAATCTACAACTCAGATATTGAGAAAATCGCTTTCAAAATTTGCAATTGCGGCAAGTAAATCATTGATTTTTGATTGACTCTATACATACCCCTTTCTTCGCCAGCATAGTAGGCAAGTAAGCCGTTCTAGCAACCTTTTAGCAGTCATAGCTAATTTTTGCACATTTTGGATTTTCCTCTATTTTGCCAGCATGAGTCAATTATATAGATATAGATAGACAAAAGCAATTTAGGCAACTCACCAGACATTGCAGACAATATCTGTTTCTTCTCTTCGTCAGATATCCCTAAAGAACCGAGATGCGGTTCACACAACTTCAAGTAAGCCTTCACCTTCTGCGCAGTTAACCCAGTGAACTTTTCGGCGGGATTCATCAGATCCCTTATTTTTTCGTCGTAATGTAAGATATGTGAATTCAGATTGCGAGCTTTGGCAACTTTTCGTGTGCTTTTACGAATCTCGATGCGGTTGAGCTCACAGTCGACTTCTGTGACCAACTGTGGAGATATTCGAATTTTCTGGAAGAACAGAAGAAACATTTTCCTGTATGATGAGCATTGAATTAAATGAAGTATCGTGTTGATGTCTTCTTAGAAACCAAAGTGAATACTAGTGACATGAGAATGAAATTAGATTCAAAGAACATCAATCAGAAGCCGACAGAAATGAAAGTGGCTTCATAAACAGTCACTTAACATCAGTCTTGACAATGCTCATGGATTATAGTTATTGGAAGGAAAGTTAACTTCCAAACAATTGCACCCTTAATATTTCTACTACGCCGATAAATAGGTTTGAAATTTTTGTTTTTAATTTTTGTGCTTTATCATTACACTTGTGATTTTCCGTCAAAAATGAAGGGCAATAAATTTTTGGTTAATTTAAAAAAAATGCATACCAGCTTTTTTTTTGTTATCCGGAATAAAAAAAATTGGATATTTTTGTTACCCAGATTCAATATTTTTCGATTACTCAAATATTTGTCCTACCCTTTTGCTCGCCTCTTTGGAGCAAAACGCTGCACATCCTCTCGAAACGACAAACAAAAAAACGTCATAATTAAATTGGTCGGAACTTTTTATTTCAATAAAATTTACAGCAATGAAGTTAATGAACTTCCATTATACATATATTAGGTATTATACAGCTATAAAGATGTTAAAGAACCTCATTTTTAAACCCCGCACGAATAACATAGGAATATTGATCTGATATCTCAATTGGAACGGCGCTGTCTTTACTTTGGAGGTCTATTGACAACTTTTACAGATAAAAACCTGATATAAAAAAAAATTGTGATTTAAAACAGAAATTTATTAATATAAAACATCAAATTCTATATAATAAAGATAATAAATCCACAAAATTTCCTATAGCTTAAAAAACTACATTGATAGCTAAAATGTAGATGCTGTCATGATCTGATCTAAAAATCAGATTAGTCATGACCTAAATAAAATATACCGTTTACACAAAATACCAACACAAAAACAAAAAACTTTTTTGAAAACCCAAACATAGAAGCGTTGTTAAAAAAAATACTTTGAAATATAATTTACAAAAATGAAGAAAAATAATTTTATTGATTCAGAGCTTAAAATGTGAAATCAAATATATGAATGTTTACAAAATTATTTAATCACAATGGATTGATAATCAATATATATGAATGTGATTAACATGAAGCTGTAAAAACAAAACTCATCACACATTTCAATGATGTGGATTTAACTTAAATGATCAATAGCTAATGTGTACAATAAACATTTATTCATTTAACGTAGTGAATTAAAAGAACCTCTATTTTAATTTAGATGTTTTAGATTTAGAACTAGGAAAATCACTTAATTTTTCTAAAGACTATAATTTTCCAATGAAAACAACATTTATAATGTCAGAAAATGATTTTCTTCTAATAGGAGGACCCTGCTGTAGGTAGCAGGTCCATGTCATTCCAGAGGGTGTTATCCTGGTTCAGGTTGTAACTCGTACCCCCAATGGTAGCGCCGCAGTCTTTCTCAGGACACACACTGACTTGGTTAGCCAGTCCGCAGTTACCAATGGCATAAGGATGCCCATTGGGGCACTTGTACCAGTGCCCCGAACCTGAGAAATTCAAAGCCTTCTTGATCTCCATCTTCTCCTGTAGAGTCAGGTCAATGTTGCTGTTTAGTTTGAGTTCCTCGAGAAGGCTTTTGAACTGTTCCTCCACCTCAGCTTTGAATGTCACAGTTGGACTCAATAGTTGCCCTATCTTCATAATGAGTTCCTTGCCCCTGGCAGTTAGAGAGCCACTGTCCGCCACTGTGTCGTAAGATTGAAGAGCTGCTAGGCGCTGCATTTCATTAGCAACTTCACCAGCCAACTGCGAGGAAACTCTGACGTCCTAAGGGTGTGTGAAAGTGAAAATCTCATCAGGAATCTCCAATTTCTGATGTTATATGGCGTAAATTAACACCTTTTCGTTTTGCAGAACTGATTTTTATGCTTGGATTTAGAGACTAAATATGATCACAAGTGTTGAGGAAATTAAAAAGAAATTAACCTTTTCTCTTTCTATGAACAATTCTAGTTACAGTTGAAACAATAATATAGCTACTACAATAAGGTACACTATTTTCGCAAATTTCTGTTCGAAAGGTATAGAAAAGGTATCTAGGTAATGCCATAATAAAAAACAGTAATAAATTCATTCAAGCTATTCACTCTGTTTACCACCTAATTTTCTATTTATGGTCACAAATCACTATTTCATAAAATATTGAGCAGCAACTGCTATACTAACTCCCCAAGAGGGGAGTTTCCATGACTCATACACGGCCTCCAAATCAAACCCTTACAGCCAGCCAACGCACGTCTTGGTGCGTGCGTTGTCATAGCCAATCGTGCTATGACAACCGTTCGTTAACACTCTCAAGTACATAAATGCACAGAGGTTTGAGGAAATAAATTAAAATACACAAGCCGCAATCTGCTTGCTGCAAAGAGCGAAAGAAAATTGCTTAGTTTGCTTCCAAAGTAAACTAACTCTAGCACAAACAGGTACTTACAATTCCTAACTTGAGGCAAGTAACAAACTACATTTACACACACTATTACATATCAAAGATGGGCTTAGGGCTTAGACGCACGGTGCAAATTGACACAGACATTACGTACAAGATCTCAATTCTGACAGACACATTTCTGAAATAGCCACATGGCAGTGATAATCTGCGTGTGTAATTAAATCCTTCTCACAAAAAGAATTATTTAAATTGACTACTGACTGTAAATAATGCATTACGCACAGAGCACTGCATTTGTTATTTTCATAAAAGAAATATAACAAATAACAATACGGGCACTGTATTTGCCAAGAAGTTCGGGGTATATTCTGCCGAACACTTTCCAGTAAGATATATCAGAAATAAAAAATCAATTTTCTCATTACAACATTCTCTCTAGTTCCATTTAAAGAAATCATGGAACATCGTCGACCAACTAATCAGAATGACGATGAATCGTCTTGGCTCCTCCATAAGAGACCTGGTAGCTCCACTAACTTCCTAGTATCTGAAAGAGCTCTAATCATCAGACTCAACTGACTGTTTTTCAGCCACAGGTCGATCTTGCTCAGCTCACTGATATTCTGGTTCAATCACTGGCTTCACCTGATCTACTGATTCACTTCGAATTTCAGTTCATCACGAGCATGGTAAACCATCAGCTCATCTTGATCCGAGTTGTACTTAGGAGTCTCCCCCTCGGAGTCTCGACGTTTCCTAACGTCATGGACATACATCCAAACATATAATATGCTTTAATTGCATCTCAGTAACGCTTCAACGTGTCCAATACTTGATGTACGAGGGTATAACGTGTATATCCCATACCTCGTCACTAATGGAAAAAAAATCATTTTCCCCCTCTATTTCAACCTCGCGGTTGATATCGCACGGTACCCTCCCATTGGTAAATGTTACCAATGGATTACTAATATTCTAACGATATCGAACAGTTCATTTTCAACAACTTTCCCATGTGTGAAATTAAACCAAAAGTTCAAAAATCCTCTTACCCCTGCGATGGTTTCTCTCTATTATTCAATTTCCACTCGGGGCATAAGCGCACAGAATCGCAAACAGATTCCCAATCCTTGGCAAGCTGTGTTACAGTTGACGCCCTGAATGACGTAGAGTTGTCCTTCAACAATGGTGCTCAATCATCACTTTCTGGAGATTGGTCACAATGCTAGATGCCGACTCACTTGACAATCTTTGCAAAATTGTGAACCTCGATGGAATGGTGGAAAGGTGAGGGACATTGTTGTAGTGAGTAACATCTGCAGCAATACGATTCAAGTCCCCTTACAGGGCAAAATTACCTTGTTAAACTTCTCTTTGTGGGTCTATACGAAGACACTCTTCGCACCTATCGATCTCATGTTTTACTTGGTCGCGAGTTAGGTCTATCTAACCTGCTTACCAAAGTAAAGTAAAGCGTGTTATCATCATAAAATGATTTGCTGTACTGTCCAGCACCAGTTTGAAGATGTTTTGGCTTACCAGCAATAGACAGTGGCGGAGCTGCAACACATTTCGTAGAATATCCTTTCCTTTTGGAAAAGACCCCACAGCATTCAGTCGGGCTAGGCTTACCACAGCCGACCAAATAACTCGAATACGATCCTCTGTGAATAGTGACACTTCCCAAGTTCCCATGTGATAGACAACAACGTCAGAACCCATGAGGCAGTCAACTCAGAGATTTTTCAATCAGCTTTGAGCAATAGAACGCACACTTAAGCAGTATCCATGCAAACTCACGGCCACCCAGCACTCACTGCCATTGCTGGAAGTTTGGCCACCGGCAACCATAAAATGACGGGCTTTGCGGACCAAAGTCACGCTGCCACCCGGCTAGACACCTCCGTGCACGGTCCACGGACACAACCGTGGCCTTTTAGCCTGTTTCAACCAGACACAAGAGAAATTGGCTATTTACAATGGGCTTGGCAACTAGCCTCTCACGACTTGAAAGTTTACCAGAGGCCACGAGTAGTACTCAAAGATTACCATTGGTTGGTGATGTTAGCTCCAGGCACTACTAAGTCACCAGGACTTAGCTTATTGTTCACGCAATAGAATACTTCCCAGAAGGACCCATGGAATATTTTACCCATCCATAGTTTGTCCAACGAGGTTTGCGGTGCCCCTTTCCACGGGTACAAAGAAATAATCTGTGCCACCAGCAGATGATGCGACAGTCACAAGATTGTCACGACACTCTCGAGAAAATTTCTCGAGTTTCTTGCAGCTGAAGAATGTTTCGACTACTTAAAGAAAGGCTTGCTTGTCTGCGTCACTCTGGAGCGACTCTTGTGGGTGCAGTCTCTCACTGGTGTGCACAATGGCACCATCGGGAGTTTATTACTACGCCGGAAAAAAAATTCTCATCACTACACTCTTCAACCTACCGTAGTAGGAATACTAGTATTTAGGCTAGAGTAGAGATAATTGAGTGATTCGTGACCGTGTCAAATTTAAAGAGAAAATTAGGGGTTCAGCAGTATTAGAGGTTTAACATAATTTTAAAGCGTTGCTGTTATGCCGTCACGTACACAACATACCTCACATTATTGTCCATACTGTATTTCAATTCTATTCACCGTTATGGAACCTAGATTGCAGCACAAAGACCTTTAGTAACAGGAATTTCCGAGAATACTGCATGTTCTTGTAGTAGCTATAATATCTTCGGGGTTGAAATGTTTCAAAGTTAAATGAAAGTATTTATAAAATTAAACTGATAAGTAGCTAAGTGATATAATGATGATATGCAAATTAAACAATTTATATGAAGGTTAATAGATGTTATGAAAATAAGAAAATAATGAAAGTAATTAGAAAAAAGGTCATGTGTTCAATAGAAAGGCAGCAGATGGAAGAAAATCAAAAAACGGTTATGATTTTCATATTCTATGGACAACAATACTTATAAAATAAGTAATTTAAATTTGGTGGGGGTCGTCAAATGGTCCCAAAAATCTCATATACCTACCTAAATTTAACCTAACAACTCACCAGTTCTAGAACTCTGTTCACAAGGTTCGTCAGTTCCTTCTGTAAAGTTTTGCTGTCCAGATTCTCCTTCATTGTGACTGCCTTTTCTAGGATCCTCGCCTGGAAGTCGAACAGGTACAACTTCTCCGGACTTATCTTAGGCTCACGCACACGCCTTGCTTTCTGAAAAAAAGAGTATAGCAGTTATGAAGAGTGAGTACCTAGAAACTACGTGGTTTGGATGGCTCTGATGGAAATAAATGGGCCTCAAGCGAGTCCTTTACTGACCACTAGTGAATTGGTGAATTTCATTCAAAGAAATATTATCAACAAATAGTGAAAAAAATCATTCATTTTAATTGGAACAGAAAAATATCACCGTTCAACATTAAATCTGTTACACCAAAATGAGTTTTTCATTGAAATGAATAATTCGGTGTGGAATGGTATGAAAGTTACAGAAAAACATTTTTTCTTTTATAGTAAACACCATGATAAACAAAGTATAGTAGAAGTAATATAGAATTAAATCCTGTATAGTCAATGTAGAGTAGTAAGAAAGGAAGTAACCTCTATCTATAGTGAACTTATTTTCTTTAGTGTGCTATGAATGGCCATCAGTTTTCTAGAACTGATGGCCATTTTATGGCAAAATGACTAGCTAAAGAATATCGAAAATGAGGTAAATTATTTTTCCTTCTCGTATGGCTAGGGTCAAATCACAGTCTTTCAACTTCATAGTTGGGACAAATACTCACCACTCTGGCACTGGGCTCTGAAGAGCTGCTGATGGAAGTCAAATATTCAGAAAGCTGCTTGAAGAGAGCACTTTCTTTGACCCTCTCAGAGAAATTAGTGAAGTCGCTCCTGATGCTGATGGTTGTCTTCTCAACTTCAGATTGTCCCATTGAACCATCCAATGTCAGTCTCTGCATCATTTCCAGCACGGTGGTACTCTCTATGGAAACAAATCTTATTAAAACATAGCAGTAGTTAATCAATTGATTCAGGATTGAACATAAAGCGATCTACCAAACATAGAAACCTAAGACTTCGTAGTTGAAGAGCAAGCATAACCATAATGTCTAAAACTGCAAGTAATGTTAAAAATGAAAAGCAAGGTAAAATTTGGAACAAAACAATACATGTTTCAAATTACAACAGTTTAGAACACAAAACAACACCACTATTCTCTTCCATTCACCATGAACAGCTTTCGGATAGAGCCTGTAGAGATACTCAAGTTTCAAGGATCGTTTAATTTATTGAAGCAAATTTAATTACAAATAAATGAAGTTTGTAGTTAAGAGATCTACGAGTTGAAAAGTATATTAACAGTTATTAAACTTAGAAAATAAGAATTAATGAGAGAAAGGAATGCAAAGGTACTTCTAACATTACAATCTGTGTAGGCTATTATTATTGAATTAGACTGCATATGATGGGAAGCTACATAGGGAAAGGAACATTTCGCTTGTTTGCAACAACAACGTCATAAACACAAAAATACGTAATTTAGAGTTATCCATATAGATATATAAATCATAAAATACTGATTATTTTGGTAAATAAAATCATAATTGTAACTCAAAAATATACCGCTTGAGAGGCTAAATGTCCTACACCATTATATGATACACCATTAAATGTACGTAAATTACAAGAACTAAAATGCCGCTCCTGAAAAATAGCTATTTAGAAGACATGACAGTGTTCTCGCAAACAAGCGATTTGTTAATAGAGGACCTTCGACCAAAAGGTTTTCTTCCAAGAAAGACTAACTAGAAATTTGAGGGCACTGACGAACCTGTTAGTCTCTCAGCTATTTCTTTGAAGGATGGCACGCCATCTTGTTTCGTGAAGAGAACTTTCTGCACATCTTTGTAAGCCTTCAGGACGATATTCTTGAAGCGAGGAGAGTTGTAAATAGCTTGACCACAGCCTCGGGGACATTTTTTCATTTGAATTGCATTGTCTGAGAGTAGATGTTTGAAAAATCAGGATTGTTTAGAATATAAGAAAAAATACGTTATGAGGAACGCATTATCCCAATACATTTAAACACGTTATCCTAATACCTTCTACTAAATATATAACTTTAAAAAAAGTAAGCATTATTTATATCAAGAACTGACATCAGACCATTTTGATATAGTTTCTTAAAAATCATCAAAAAGGTTATTGAAAAGTGGATGTTATTTTTCTTTAGATTGATAGAGTTGATTTATATGATTTAAAAAACTTACCTTCTCCCTTTTGAAGCCAGTAAGTGAGTCCTTCAACCTCAATGACGTGACCACAATCAAGTAACTTGACAAACCTGAAAGAAGACACGAAAATCCAGAAAACCATAGGGAATTACCCAGAGTTGACACTCATCTTAAAAGGTCTTGCCAAAAGTCTTGGAAAATTACAAGTGCTCGCATTTAGATGACCCATTTAGGAATTAATTCAATAGGAAATATTTAACTTGTAGCTAATTAATATCGAATCTACTCTTTTGAGCAAAAGTCACTGTCTTAAAAGATACCTGTGACAAGGATACACAAATGAGAAATATATATTTAGAAATATTAGGCATTCACCTAGCATCTGGGTCCTCTTCATTCATCATCAGAGGAACTTCAGTGAGTTGATCCAAATGACAAATTCTGCAGAGTTCAGGACAAGGATCTCCGCAAAAACCTGCAGCAAAAGATATACAAAATAAAAAAAAGTAAAAAGAAACAAATGATCAACTTTACCCTTATCGCTTTTGCGATTATATTGAGTCATTCAACTGGGTATTAAAACCGATTTGCTGAACTATATATAAGGGGTTACAGTTTTCACCAGCTTTAATAGTTAAGTCAAAATTATAACATACCGATGCAATCATGGCCACAAGGTAGTTTCTTGGGACAGGGTTTGTCACACGGCTCACAGTCACAAATTTCACCACATTTTTTGTCACATGGTTCTTTGTGTTCACAAGAAGGTTCACACAACTCATTGCAAGGAGTGCACATTATTCCACAAGTTTTGTTACACTTGCTGTGCTTGCATCTCAACTGACACTTCGCTTGGCATGGAGGACAAGCGGCGCTGCATGGACTTTTGCACCTGTAAATAATACAGAATTCAGCAATTAATTATAATAGATCATCCTCTACATTCTATATTTCTATTTGCAGACTTCAAATTGAAATTGATTAATGAATTGCTACGTCATGAGCAATATATAAGAAGTTGATGGAGCCGCAAAATGTAAAACAAAATAATCTTACATGAAGAACCTAAAAGAAGTATATAGCTACTTAATATTTGCAATAGCTACACTTTAGAGGATTTATTCATATATGATTGATATCAGGTGGAGACTGATTGATCAGAATTTGCTTTCTGACTCTGATATATACCTAAATCCTTTGATATTTCATAAAAATATTTAAAAAAATGAATATTATAAGAATACATGGAATTAATATTGTAAAAATAAATATTTTTAAGTATTGTAGCTACTTACAAGTGACCACAAACAAGTGTCCTTTCACACTTTTCCTTGCAGAGGACGTGAAGGCGTCCATGGAGACATTCGCCACATTTTCCCAAACAGAAATGGTCGCAGTCCAATTTAGAGCCACAGTTAGAGCTGCAATACTCCCACGCATCTTCGGATTCTTTATGAAGTAGAAGTAATGAACAATAAATTACACAAAATTCCAATAGTGTACAGCGTACAGAAACAAAAAAACTTATAAAATTCTGTTTTTGTGGATACCTACAAAATGTTATCGATATCACAGAAACATAATCTCAAAGGTATGAAGCAATTCAGGAATACAATTGAATAGTTTCAACATGGACAAAACAACCGGTGGTTAAAGTAAAATATTTCAATTTTTAATAATATAACTTACTTGTGATAGACGAAAATAGGTAACAAGGAATATTTATAGGATGATTCTTAGGGCAAGTGAATTCTGTTCGAACAGGACTTTTACAAGTTACCGTGCAGGACTCTTTACATTTCTTGTCACATTTATGACCACAAGGCAAAATCAAAGGACAGTCATTGCTTCGACAATCAGTTTTAGTTGGAGTCGAAGAACACTTTACCTAGATATGCAAAATAGATATATATCTACATTGGATAAACATTCATAATAAATAGTATATATTCAACAAAATTTCTGATCAAGAAGTAATTCAAAATTCCATAACTAACCTTCGTCTGATGGCCACACTCTGGAATCACTTTCATGACCATTTCCTGACACCCACCGCAAGGCTCAAAACATTTACGTTTACAGTGATGACTACAATCAGGAATCTTTCTTTTACATTTCTGCTTACACACGTAAGTTACCATATCCTTACTGCATTCAACTTTAACCTTGTGACCACAAGGAGCTTGCTTCTCAACAATCACTTTACATTCATCACAATTCTCATAGCAAGGTAATTTACATTTGTGATCTTGAGAACAATTCTTGTTTTTCGAGGCACACTTTTCATAGCAATTATACTTCAAATGTTTTGGATCATTTTCCACGTGACATGTGTATCTACATGCATGACCACAATCAAGTCTGACGTCACATTTAGTGGGACAGGAACTTGGTGTTCTGTGACAAGCAATTTCAATAAGATGTCTGCAAGGTTCTACAAGCTTCTCAACTAGTGTTGGGCAGTTGTATTCACTCCTAGGAATATGACAAGCAAACGAATGCGTATGTCCACATGGTAACTCTCTCTCAACCTTTACACCACATGGCGGACATTCCTGATAGCATTTTACAGGACAGTCATGGTTTCTCTTAGTGCATTTTCTCTCACAGTCCTCATAACATTTCAACTGTTCGTGATTCATATCTTGAATATGACAGACTC
Source organism: Caprella mutica (assembly GCA_947561585.1). NCBI lineage: Eukaryota > Metazoa > Arthropoda > Malacostraca > Amphipoda > Caprellidae > Caprella > Caprella mutica. Next base: position 146,263 of record CANNZV010002808.1, read on the forward strand.
TGGAACAAATATGACTGCACTTTGGCATCTTAGTATTGCAAAGTTTTCTGCATCCCCCTTCAGGTGATTTGAGCCTTATCTCTTCTCCACTGGCTATTTCACTGACTTCTGACGGATGGTTTTGACATTTCAATGTCATAGTTTCTCCTACTGCACCCTGTTCTTCTAGAGAGCTATTGATCTTGGGCCATAGGTTTGGATTTGCAGAACACAGTTGATTCATATTGCCCACTATATACATTCCAAACTTCGCACGCGAAAGAGCAACGCATACACGGTTTTCAACTTTGAGAAATCCAACGTTGCAACGGGAGTTACTTCTAACCAAAGATAAAAGAATTATGTCGTTCTCTTCTCCTTGAAAATTGTCAACAACACTGATTCTCAAGCCATTACAAACATTATGGTTTCGTATTTTCTTTCGTAATAGGAAGAACTGTCCAGAATATGGGGTCAGAATCGTTATCTGATCTGTGGAATATCCTTGCAACACCAAATGTCTGGCTAATCTTACTATCAAGTCTGCCTCAAACTCATTACTGTGACTGTTGTTGTCATCGCTTTCTCCCAGTTCATACTCATCATGCTTCAAAAAGAAGACATTTTTTGTCATGCCTAAAATATTAGGTCTTCCAGAAACAGAGTCGTGGTCTTTCAGATTAGGATAAATCGTAGGAACAAGAAGATCTGAAATTTCTGGTCTCATACGATGTTGAAACTCTAATGTTTCAAATGAAAGATTATTTTTTATCATTCTTTCAAACAGAGATACTTCCAAATTGAATTGTTTAGCCAAATCATATACAGCAGTACTTGGTTTTAGCTGCTGATGATCACCTATCATGATCAAATGCTCACAACTAGACGGTAGTGAAGTCACAATGTGGGCTTCCAATATTTCTGCAGCCTCTTCTATTATCACAATCTTAGGCTTAAGATCTTGAATCATTGAACAATTTTGTGCAGCTCCAGTTGTGGTCATTCCAACAACATCAGCGTGGCGAGCAACATATAGATGTCTTGCCATCCTAATCTCATCTTGCATAGCATACAATTTCCTATAGTGCTCTTCAATGGGCTGTAAACGACTAGCCAAAATCATACGAAGTGATTCTCTCCAAGTACCGTAAAGCATGCACCTGTCATCAAAAGAGAGAGAGAAAACATTTTCATTGCCTCTCATTTGTCTCATTCTAGGCCAATTTGCGAACCGATCCACAGCTAAATTGAGCATATGGAGTTTCCTTTCAATTGATGATATTTCATGCGACAAATTTTGAGGACCTTCAATTGACGCATCTGTAGATATTAATGAATGAATGCGAACTATTTCATTCTCCAGCATCAAACTAGTGATCGAATAATCAATCTGTGACAATCTCTTCTGATTGTCTACTGGAGGTTTATGGACAAGTGGCTCGTCATCTTCATTGTCATCATCAATCATTCTATTAGCTTCTTCTTCTCTTTGCAGTTCCATAGCATCGAAAAATTCTTCATCAGACTCTCCAGCAGCTTTTTCTTGCCCGGAAATCTCTTGAATTATAGGGTAAGATATTGGAGAAGTACATTCAACAATCCAGTCTATAAAAGAGGAGTCATTTTGGAACTGATTTGAAATGTACTCGGGTATAATACCAAATGACTGCAAGAAGGACAATTTTAGTATTCCCTTGTTAGACAGAAGTTTGGTTATTTCATTCTTAGCAGACTGATACAAATGTTCAACTTTAGCTATTTCTCCCCGTATTTCATGATTACGATGATGAATACGGCTAGGCATCTTTCTGCTCTTCAAGAGTGTGCTCACAAAATTGTTTATTTGAAATTTCTGAATTTCTTCATTTTTAGATCTTCCACCTATCCTGACAATTCTGTTAGTGAATTTTTGCATTCCTTCCAAGAATTGATCTAGAGCATGATTTGTGTAACACAGAACCAGAATTGGTATAGAATCAGTTCCTTCAATAGTCTTTTCTTCATGAGCTTCTTCCTCATCAGTTTCTTCATCATCATTCTTGTGAGACCAATGACTGGAATTGTGGAGTAGAGCTTGGGTTATTTTCAATCCCAAATATGTTTTACCAGTGCCAGGTGGTCCTTGAATGATAGCAAAACTTTTGGTTAAAGCAGAATGAAAAGCTTTCATTTGGGATGCATCAAACTCGAATTTCTCTTTTGGAGGCCAAAATTGTAAAGGTGTATTGATTCGAATACTGCTTAGACTACTGTGTCCAGTAGGTGGGGTGGTGGAAACTTTACCAAATAAGAGGAGTTTCGTTCTGTCATTGTCATCTTTCATGAGCCGAGTATCCTTTACTACCCTTAGATCATATTGATAGTTGTGCTGCATCAAGTAACGTGGTTGAAGAACTTCATCATCAACATACACAATTTGATCAGCAAGAGGGAAATTACTTTCGTCGATATTTTGCAATGCTTCCAAGACAGGTTTATAAGCGGTGAAGAAAGTACGAGACTCAGCAATGATGTACTTTTTAGAATAATCAATTGCACAGTCTAGATCGACAGGAGAGACCCCAATTACTCCATTTTTCAATTTATTTTCATCTCTCTCAGATACTGTGCATACAAAGAAAGTTTGAAAATTATCATGAGTCAAACACAAAACATTGCCAAAAAGAAGCCTCTTGGTGGACTCTATATTCAATTTCTTCGGCAGTTGAAGTTCCATAAAGTGAACTAACCTTCCCTTTATAATGTCTGATCCACTAACTTGTACATTCTTGTAAATTCTGATATCATTTACTTTAGATGTATTATCTGCATGATACTTCTGTATCCCTTCCCTAAGAGGACCAATAAAATCTTCTCTAAGTAACCGAAAATGAACATCCAAGTAAGTTTCAACATCTTTATAACCTCTATCAACTAAGTTCCTCTTAATCAAAGGTCTCCCAGGATATACAATATCATCCATGGTTGGAACAACTGAGAGGTCTCTGAAACTTTCAGGATGTTCATAATCATCGAACCTTGCGAGGTCATCATAACGACGTGGTCTCTTTGTCTGCATAGGTTCTTCCTTCCTCTTAAACTTATTGCAGTACTCTTTCAGTTTATCATAACCTTCTTCAAGTGATTGCCATTGGATATTTTGGGTCGTTTTTAGATTTAATAAGATCATATTAACTGGATTTAGAATCTGCAAAATGTGATCTATAGCATGCATTGGCATAGCTTTACTGTATGCATTCAATAAAGTTAACTGATTCACAAGAAAATCTTCGATCACAGTAGCTTCTGAAGAAGATAGTGATACATTGTGGCAGATAAGCTCCTTCACAAAATTATCTGTGAACATGGTTGAATAAATTTCATTGAGTCCATGTTTAGCAGTTTGACTAGTTGAAGCATTTCCTAACACTTTCATTAGTAGGCACATTTTATTAGAGTTTAAATTCCCCTCTTCAATCAACAGTTTGAAGCCAGATCGTTCGCTATTCATGTCAGATACTATCATGTCCGGAGGACTGTCCAGCCACTTTTCCATTTCTTTCACACCAGTTGGTTTCTCTCTTTTATATTCTCTGTAAAGATGAGGAAGAATAAATATTTAATTGATATAAAAGATATCGGCAGTGAAACATATCAATTAATAAAATTAAATGTTTTGTTTTGAACATTTGTTATGGAATGAAAATGACAGTCAGTATTAACGTCTTAACTAATATCTTAAGTTCATTAGATCAGTCATTTTGTATAAGTAATTTAACTTTGTGTGAAGCAAAGGTATTTAATGAATTATCGAACAGAAACACATATTAGAACCAAATATAATTACCTGCCAGCTTGACGAGTTTTGCCACCTCTCGATCCGTTCGACCTTCCGTTACCTACAAAATGAACACAGTTTTAGTTGTTGTCTCTGAAGTTGAAGTGCAAATATGAAATTAGTTCACCACATGTCAATCTATTGTACTAAATAATTACTTTTCCTATCACTATTAGCTATTGCATTAGATACTAGAGCTATAGGATAACCACAGCTAACATCGCCAATTTACTGACCTCTTCCACTATGTTGACCTCCTCCATTGTACGGATCACTTTCATTGCTTTGATCTATCCCACTGTAATGACTACTTCCATCATATCGATCCCTTCCACTGCGTTGACCTCTATTGAGTTGATCTCCACCACTGTTTTGACTTCTTCCATTGTACTGGTCTCTTTCACTGCGTTGATACCCTCCACCGTGTTGACCTATTCCACCGAGTGGACTTATTCCAATGAGTGGACTTCTTCCACTTTGATTCCCTCCACCGTGTTGATATATTCCACCGAGTGGACCTATTCCACCGAGTGGACTTATTCCAATGAGTGGACTTCTTCCACTTTGATTCGATCCACCGTGTTGATATATTCCACCGAATGGACCTATACCACCGCCTTGACCTCTTCCACCGCTTTGACCTCTTCCACGGCTTTGACCTCTTCCACGGCTTTGACCTCTTCCACGACTTTGAGCTCTTCCACTGCTTTGAGCTCTCCCACTGCTTTGAGCTCTCCCACTGCGCGGACCTCTTCCACTTGGTTGACCTCTTCCACCATGTTGACTTCTGCCACGGTACTGACCTCTTTCACTATGTTGACCTATGCCACTGTACTGCTCTTCTCTATTGTATTGATCTCTGTTGTCATGGGTATTTCCATGATTACTTAGGTATAGGTTAGATCCTAAATATCTTGTTGAATTTGTTCTGCTACCATCTCTTCTACGGTTGCTATTTGTTCCATGTATATTGCAATGCATAAAATCTTCATCTTCCATATTTGCCTAGCCAGTCGCCGCCGCCACTGAAAAGAAATGTTACTTGCTTCAATTTTATGAAATTCTATACGAACTCCTTTAGAATCTAGTTCTATTCATTTATACGTTTAAATTTTGCTTCAGCAAAATTTTAGCACAAACAATTTTTTACCGGTTTAAAATTCCGGATATTTCGGTCTCGGAATTTTCGATCTGGAAATATCGGTTTCCTAATTATTAATGGCATCTCAACATAAATAGCTGTTATGTAACTTGTTGTATCCTCTAGAATTTTGTACTGCACGCTTCATGATTGTTTGATGACCTGGTAGACACAAGAGTTTTTTTCTGAGACCAAATTTACCCAATCTGTCTGCCCAAATAGCAAGGCAGAATGAAGAGGAAAGACGCGGAAGAGGAAAGAAGATGAAGAGGGAAGAAAGAAGATGAAGAGGGAAGAAAGAAGATGAAGAGGGAGGAAAGAAGATGAAGAGGGAGGAAAGAAGATGAAGAGGGAGGAAAGAAGATGAAGAGGGAGGAAAGAAGATGAAGAGGGAGGAAAGAAGATGAAGAGGGAGGAAAGAAGATGAAGAGGGAGGAAAGAAGATGAATGGGAAAGAAGATGAATGAGAAAAAAGATGAATGAGAAAAAAGATGAATGGGAAAAAAGATGAATGGGAAAAAAGATGAATGGGAAAAAAGATGAATGGGAAAGAAAATGAAGGGGAAAGAAGATGAAGAGGAAAGAGGATGAAGGGAAAGAAGATGAAGAGGAAAGAGGATGAAGGGGAAAGAAGATGAAGAGGAAAGAAGATGAAGAGGAAAGACGAGGAAGAGGAAAGACGAGGAAGAGGAAAGACGAGGAAGAGGAAAGACGAGGAAGAGGAAAGACGAGGAAGAGGAAAGACGAGGAAGAGGAAAGACGAGGAAGAGGAAAGACGAGGAAGAGGAAAGACGAGGAAGAGGAAAGCGAGGAAGAGGAAAAAAGAGGAAGAGGAAAGAAGATGAAGAGGAAAGAAGATGAAGAGGAAAGAAGATGAAGAGGAAAGAAGATGAAGAGGAAAGAAGATGATGAGGAAAGATGAAGAGGGAAGAAGATGAAGAGGAAAGATGAAGAGGGAAGAAGATGAAGAGGAAAGAAGATGAAGAGGAAAGAAGATGAAGAGGAAAGAAGATGAAAAGGAAAGAGGATAAAGAGGAAAGAAGATGAAGAGGGAAGAAGATGAAGAGGGAAGAAGAGGAAGAGAAAAGAAAAGGAAGAGGAAAGACGAGGAAGATGAAAAAATACAAAAGCAAGCTGAAGGAAGAAAATGTCAAACTAAATAAAAAACTGAAATCTGTAATCGAACAAAGAAGATTTAGCTAGAAATGACCTAGGGGGGAATGTACGATAACTATTTTAAAATCTTGTCCCCATACTTTATATACTGAGTCTTTAGGTACCTATAGATTAGATTACGTTCTGATTGGAATAGAGATTGTTATTTTATATTAATAATGATAGTAGGTACTTTCAAAATGATTATGAAATATGCTATATTTATTTGCTTTAGCGGACATTTGCAATACAAAGATAAAGATAGCGGCTATTTGAATAAGTGAATGGATAAAGTTTGGAAATCTCTGATTTTGTGAGATGAGTACAATCTTTAAAAAAGGGTACCAAACTATGAATAGCGTTGGATAAAGTGAAACTTTGTTACCTACCTTATTAACCAGCTTGGGGAAATTGGATGAATAAAATGAAAGAGGAGCAACAGCATATAGATCACATTACAGAACACTATCTAAATGATATCTAAATTCGCCTAGATTTTCTAGATGATGTTGAATGTTATCACCTTATCAGTTGATAATTGTGTAAAGAACATGTACAGTACGATAACTACAGAACATGTACAGTTCGATAACTACAGAACATGTACAGTACGATAACTACAGAACATGTCCAGTACGATAACTACAGAACATGTCCAGTACGATAACTACAGAACATGTACAGTACGATAACTACAGAACATGTACAGTACGATAACTACAGAACATGTCCAGTATGATAACTACAGAACATGTCCAGTACGATAACTACAGAACATGTACAGTACGATAACTACAGAACATGTCCAGTACGATAACTACAGAACATGTCCAGTACGATAACTACAGAACATGTCCAGTACGATAACTACAGAACATGTACAGTACGATTTGTAGCTTCTGTTGGATCTGAGATACTGATCGATAATGAACAATTAAGGGTAAGGTATGTATATTCCGGCACACTACTTCAACCAAATAGGTACACACGTAACACCATCTTAATTCCAAATCACTCATACAATCAATACAATATAAATTATAGCACGCATTGTGCTTCTTTAGATATTTAACAATTCAATATAAATTTGGTTCATAAGATTTCAGAGACTTCATTGAGAGGGCCGCAATTAACCTGTGTAACTCTAAATTCAAAATCCAAATGCCATAACTAAGGCTCGGACATTGGGGCATTTATAAGTTAAATGCCACTAGCGCTCATAATGCTCCAAACACTATAAACGCCCCAAAATGCTCAAAACGCCCCAAAATGCTCCATATGTACTCTGGTTGACTTCAGTTGCGCACCAAGATTGAGTAATGTCAAATAACTGTATCATTCTTACCGGGTGGACAACTGCACTTTTAAGTGTATTTAATGGTTCATAGAGCTTAAACGTGAATGATCGAACTAATTTCACATAGTTATCTACCAGTGATTGCTGAGACTGTTTATTTAGGTAAATTTAATAATTCATACATTTCTTTCCCCATCCTTCATATTACCAATAATTAGTTCGTATAAATATACTTAAACTAAAAATAGATTAAAATACGAATTTGATATTGATAGAGAGATAGCTTCAGTGAAATACCAGGGCATGTGTTTGTGTCCTATTGCCTAGGTACAGTCAAAGAAATTGTATCCGTATTTATTTTTTGATAGTTAACTAATTTCAAATGTTGAAGAGAAATCATATTACAGGTAGAGCTCGTAAAGCTCGGGCAAAAAATATCCGTTCTATAAGGGCCATGTAGCTCTTTCAATGACATCTTTAAATTATATCAATTAACAAATATATTCTATGTCTACCATCAATCTAGTCATGCATTGATTTAATTGATTATATTCACTTAATGAGTTAATGTATAAAAGACAATATTTTTCCATTAAAAACAAGAAGGATAAAATCTTTACATTGTTGTTCAGTTTTTTTAATGATTTAATTTTGTTACCCTTTTCTTATACATTTTCTTTGATTAGAAAAGTTCTATAAAAATTAAAAAGAGGTGTAACTATTCTAATAGTAACCCTAGATTTTCACGTAATTCATATCTATTTAGTTACAAATATCTTTGTTTTATTTTACATACCTTATTTTTTCGTACATTTGTTTGAGTAAGTAAATACAGGGTTGAATGTTTTGCAAGGCGTAGAGAAGAAACCAGACTGAAATATTTCCCGAATTGACTCCCTAAGATGTTTCCCGCTATGCTAGTGCCCCTGTTACTTCCACAGAAGTAGATATTATTCTTTTTATTGAAATATGTGGTCTCAGATAGACGATGAAGGATCAAAAAAATGTTAAAGAAGTAATGGTTTTATCTTTAAATATGGGTTAACTTTCACATTCTTACAAAACTTCAACAACATGTGATGCTAGAATTTTCTGTAACATTATAGACTCGATATAGATTCCATACGTTCGTTTTGGTTTCAACATTTATTGTTCTTTTTCTTATGTTTTTTCAAGTATTGTACAATACTTTTGAGCCTTACATATTTACATAATGATTTTTCAAAATGAATTATTGATCGATAAAAATTAAAGATAATTCTTGTGTATATTTCATCCAAAAACTCTTCAAAAAACAAAACCTCGTTAAAATTCTTAATTTGATAAGTAACACGCTTTTTCTTTCGGTGCATGAAGCACTCAAAAAACTGCCTCAAATGCACCAATAACTGTTCCCAAATGCACTGATAAGTGCTTCAAATGCTCCGATAAGTGCCCCAAATACCCCGATAAGTGCCCCAAATGCTCTTTTCTATCGCTCCTACTGCACATTTATAGCGCTACAAATGCTCGTTTTGACCGCTACTACTGCTCTTTTTTAAGTGCCCCAATGTCCTAGCTCTAGCCATAACAATATGTTACCACCTACCGTTACAACGTTAAAATGTACCGTTTCGGTAAGTTACAATAATCTACGTTCGTGAACCACTGCTGTTGTTCGATCTGGGCTGTTCTTGTCATTAGGGTGTTTGTGCCAGTAATCGGCATACCTCTAGTAATCGGAATAGCAGACACATTGAGCATAATTTTCTATATAATATATTAAGGAATAGAGGCATACGTACTAAATTATTAAAGAATCAACCACTATAATTGATTAGTAATTCTTTCTAATCATTTAACCACACAAATTAACAGGTAGCTTCCAATCATTGTCGGAGAGTAAGTTATCGGTCAGTTCGTTGTATTTTTCGTAAGAGAACGGTTCCTCTTTGAAACTCCTGAGTGAGTTTCAGTAGCTTTTAATGTACCAGGTGTATGTTTTTCTAGAAGTACAATTTTCGATCTATCAGTGCATTTTAAAATTTAAGCAAACAAATACTTACTTTTTATTTAAAATGGTAGTCCGATCACTAGATTATCAGAACATCTGATTTTAATGTTCGGACAGACTGGTCGATTAAACATAGAATCCATCCGTCCACCCTGACGATTACTGGAAAAACTTCCCGTCATGCGTCCGATAACAAACTGGTCTTTTAACTAATTAATTTATATCGTTACATTGACCAATAACATTAATAAATAAATTTTGAGATAGTTAAGCTTGTATATTCTCCGAATAAAGTACGTTATTACATATGATAACAAGATATGATTACTTTAACGTCAAATATATAAATATTTTACATAATCATACCCACTTATATAGTGTCACGTGTGAATTATATATGGCGTTTTTCAATAACCAAAATACGTAAAATTCAATCAGAAGGATTTAGAATGAACAGAAAACCGGACTACACTCCAGGTTGTGACGTCATTAATAGCGACAAAGAATGGTTGAATCTACATCATAATAGTGGAAGAGGGCAAACTAGAGGGAATGTAGACGGCATATATATCGGCATTTATTTTTTAAGGGGACATTCGAATTATGTCCCGTTTAAACTTAAACAAAGCAACAGTTATTTAGGGGCCGAAAATTACTTTTTCAATGAAAATCTAATTGAGGTAAAGCAATTTCAAAATAATTTTTATCAGAAATAAAATGTGTTATAGACTTATAGTTAGCATTATAATAGGGCTAAGATATCTGCAACTAAATAGACATGAAATGCACGTGACAATTACGGCTTGCTTTTATTTAAGATAGTTACCCCTTTTTTCAGAACTATTATAATCAAAGAAAACGTATAGAGGCTAAAACTAAATTAATTTATATTACTAAATACCAATCTGAGTCTTCTGAGAAATGAATAAATTAAGCATTGATTGTCAATTTTAAAATATCTGAATATAATCTATGTATTCTTGGCAGACGAATCAAATATATAATAAACCTTAATTTAAAGTAGCCGTTGATTCTTAAAGCGGCCGGGTAATTATTTCCTCTTGCATGTAGAAGGTAGCAGTTGTAGGAGCTTCAGCTTATGTAAATAAATAATCACATTTATATAAAATAACTTAGTTTTCAATTCTGGTGTATGGCAAACAACAATGTATAACATGTTCAAACTTTCGAATGAAATGACAACACTAAAATATAACGTATTTTTAACCATTGACGAAGTGTTTAATTGTGTGTATGGGTAGGTAATAATAATAATATAAGCATAATACTTACTAGTACTTAGAACAGTAGTAATTACGTTAATAAAAAATACATATTGATTGTATAGATATTAGGTATGACTAAATCTATTAGTAGTAATTAGAAGCGGGAGAATAATTATACTATATACTATTATATTAATCAGTCACTTCCATGATCAGTCACTAATCAACAAGTATGACGAACATTAGTTCCTTATGATTGGCCACCTGACGATAATAGAATTGGAAGTGACCGAACATAGATATTGCTATGACGATTACTAGCATTTTAGACTAATGGGACATTTTTACTTTTAATTGCATAAGTAATAATATAAATGTGTTTATGTGTAAAGCGATTGGAAAGATAAAAATTCCAGCTTTCTAATGATAGTTGCATCGCGTTGGTAGCGTTTATATGTGACTCGTTATTGGTATTTGTTTGTAATTTATCCTTAAGGAAGTGACCGATTACTGGCACAAACACCCTATATTGAATCCATGTAAATTATCCAACCAAATATATCGAGTTATAATATAAGTTAGGTATAAATCGTATAGGCTATTTTATGTTGACCCAGATCGAATAGCAATTACCAATGAAAAAGGAAATTAAATGAATTACTTCAGGACTAGCTAGGTATACTTGAGTTTTAACTTCTACATTCCTACTGTATTGGTTAAAAAAAACTTACCTACTCCTCCATCGAATAACAGCTGAGTATCAAAATGAAGGACAAGGTTTTCTACACCCACCAGTATGCAAATTATAAGGTTTTAGGGAATAGTTTTTACAAACAAAGTGTTTTAAAACAATAGCACTCTAGTTACGGCACAAAGCACCTCTTTTCACCACTGCAAGTCTTATAATAAAACAAAATGACCGACCCAGAAAGGAAAAGCGAAATGTACAAATTAAAGACAGACAATCGAGCTATTTCCTGTACGTAACGTCATCAGAGCAGTACTTCAAAAACAAATTTATTGTAATTAAAGTCAGTTTAGTCATACAAAATGTTTATTTACTGTGATTATATGAAAACAATAAAAAAATTACACATATACAGACATTATTTAATTTTTAAATATAGATCTTAGTGTGCTGCTTTGATGACGTCACTGGAACAAAACACTCTATTGTCAATACTGTTATTATTCAATTTATTGTGGTGCAAAGGGACAGGTACAGAACATGTCCAGTAGCGATCAAATGCATTGTCTAACTAATGTTGTTCGTTAAATTAAACAAAATATAAGTAGATTCAATATAATTTGATGAATATAATAACAAGAACCAACAAATAATATTTTCTCAATGAAATAATCGGAATTATTATCTCCTTAAAACAATAGTTGTTAGAGTGAATTGAAAACATGTTCTGGGCGCTTTTTAACGTATACACGAACTAACAAACGAACCTTGGCCTTCTACATCGTACGGCGTAACAGGTCTTAGCCTAGCTATATTTATAACCGTTCTGAGCGAACACGCCCAAATCGTTTCGATATTAGATTGTATTTAATTCGTTGCGTTGGTAGCACCTGCCGGTAATGGAAAAGAAGTACATTTATATTAGATACCTAACTGTATGGATTTAGATTATTACAATGCTTTGATATCTAATTAATTTCTATTGGTATTACAAAAAAATCTTCATTTTGGTAAACATTGTTTATTTTCATATCCGAAATTGTTTAAAGCCGGTCACTCATGCAGTTTTAACTGGTTATAGTGAAGTTTTCTAGTTTTTATGGAAAGATATTGTCTTTAATTTTTTTAAAGTTATAACTGTTACCTGGGATGTCGAAAGATTTTGAGATTTCCTTTTTGTTGCATCTTAAAAAAACGTAAAATGTCGAAAAGACGATAGGTAATAATGGTGCAAAAATATACTATCATGATAATCATAAATTTTCATATTCGAAAAGTAATTAAGGTTCAGATTTGTGTAATGTAGTAATGTAATTTAAAGAGATATAAAGATTATTGAAGTAATTTTTATCTATAAATGTTTGGATATTAATCTAGATAGGATATGAATACTAAATTAACTACGGACATAGATCGATATATTATGAATATTTAATTGTTTTTATTTTACAGATCATTCAATATATTATTATCTTTTAGATTTTGTTGCTGATTTTCTGACATTAAATATCCAAAAATGTAATACATTTTAGTAATAAAACATTCAGATCATGCACCCTAGATGTTATTGGGGTGCATTATCTTAACAAGCTTTTATCTGGGGTGCATGATCTTTACAAGCTTTTTACTGGGGTGCATTATCTTTACAAGCTTTTCTCTGGAGTGCATGATCTTTACAAGCTTTTTACTGGGGTGCATGATCTTTACAAGCTTTTTTACTGGGGTTCATTATTTTAACAAGCTTTTTACTGGGGTGCATGATCTTAACAAGCTTTTTACTGGGGTGCATGATCTTTACAAGCTTTTTACTGGGGTTCATTATTTTAACAAGCTTTTTACTGGGGTGCATGATCTTTACAAGCTTTTTACTGGGGTTCATTATTTTAACAAGCTTTTTACTGGGGTGCATTATCTTTACAAGCTTTTCTCTGGAGTGCATGATCTTTACAAGCTTTTTACTGGGGTGCATGATCTTTACAAGCTTTTTACTGGGGTGCATGATCTTTACAAGCTTTTTACTGGGGTTCATTATTTTAACAAGCTTTTTACTGGGGTGCATTATCTTTACAAGCTTTTCTCTGGAGTGCATGATCTTTACAAGCTTTTTACTGGGGTGCATGATCTTTACAAGCTTTTTACTGGGGTTCATTATTTAAACAAGCTTTTTACTGGGGTGCATGATCTTAACAAGCTTTTTACTGGGGTTCATTATTTTAACAAGCTTTTTTACTGGGGTTCATTATTTTAACAAGCTTTTTACTGGGGTGCATGATCTTTACAAGGTTATACTGGGGTGCATGATCTTTACAAGGTTATACTGGGGTGCATGATCTTTACAAGGTTATACTGGGGTGCATGAATTTTACAATGTTATACTGGGGTGCATGATCTTTACAAGGTTATACTGGGGTGCATGATCTTAACAAGATCCAAAC